>PVIU01011459.1:0-64715 GCA_004026605.1 Ondatra zibethicus | reverse complement strand
GACAGTGTGCCTGAACTAATGGGAGCGCACCAATCCAGCTGGACTGGGACTGAATGAGCATATGATCAAACCAGACTCTCTGAATGTGGCGGCGAAAGTTGGCAGATGGAGAACCCACAAACAATGACACCAGGACCTATCTCTTCTGCATGTATTAACTTTTTGAGAACCGAGTCTTTTTGAATGCACTCCTTCCTAGCCCAGGAGGGATGGGGGTGGGCCTTGGACTTCTTACAGGGCAGGGCACCATGCCCTCTTTCAAGGAAGAAGGGGGAGGGAGGAGGGGTGTGGGGGTAGTGGGAGGGGACCTGGAGAAGGGGAAGAAAGGAAAAAAAATTTTTATTTCTTTAATTATGTTCTTGAATGGAAAAAATAAAGCAAAACAATGTATGGAAAAATAAAAAAAATTAAAAAAAAGAACAACAGTAGATAATGTAAGAATAGCTAAAAATTGTTTCATTAAGTTTTTATATAAGCTGGTAATCACTATATATATATATATATATTCTTAGAAATTTAAGTAATCATTCAAAAACACATACAAACATATACCAAAGTTTCCACACTTCTGTACTAAAATTTTATTTAAAGTTATAATAAAATGGAAGTACAAGTTATAGCAATAAAATAAGAAAAATCTGTTGATGCATATAAGTCATAAATACAGAGATGTTAGTAAAAGTTAAACAATATCACGAGAATTACTTTCGGTAATAAATGATGTAGTTTTACACTGTTTTCATTCTTTATTTTCTCCCCAGAGATTTGTATTATGTGATATGTTTATGTTACACTGGATCAATTTACAACTTTGATATCCTGATTAAATCTATTTTCATTTAATGTTTTGTCTTAAAATCAAAGCAAATTAAAAGTCAGGTTAAAAACAGAATACCTATATTTTACAGTTGTATTATGTACAGTGAAGATGAGTTATGATTGTTTAACAAGTAAAAAAAAATCTAAACATATTTAATGCAAGTTTTACAGTTATGGTATGGAAATCAGATTTTTTATAGTTAATGTCAAATTGTTGAACATAAGCTACTGAAAAATACAAACTCATTTATACCTGTGCACTATTGAGTTGTTTAATTCATTACACTATTGAACTAGTTGAGTGATGTCCAGGAAGCTGGTACAGCAATTGCAGATACCTCTTGCCATGTTTGAAGGCCTAAATATGATCTCTGTGATGCATATATTAGAAAAAGATAAACAACTCTTAAAAATTTTTGTTTTGTCTTCAGGATTGGCAACAGGTCTCTGTCCCTGATGAATCTATTTGACTGTCACCACTTAAGTATTTCAATATCTTTATGATACAATTTAATAGTGCACAGATTTAAATTTAAGGTTATTTCCATTCACTTATACTTGTCATTTCATCATTTAATGTAAAACACACATTTTTATTCCCTGTCTCTATCAATCAAACTTGTGTTGCAAACATTTTAATTATTTTCTCAAAACTTGTTAACTTATTATGACTCTCTCTCACTGTATTCAATACAGCCACAAGCACTGGTTATTTAGTGTTTAATCTTAGCTATCATTGTTTTTTTTTGTATTTAGAGAAACCATTAAATGAAAATAGACTTTTTTCAGGATATACAATGATTTGTAGTTATTCAGAGAGACCATAAGGATATCAAATGATACACATCTCTGAATAAAATAAAAAGAAAAAATAAAAATGTAGAAGCTACATCATTTATTACTTAAAATAATTCACACAACTTTGTTTCACTTTCTTTAAAATCTTTATTTTTATTATTTAAAACATACATCCTTTGTTAAATTAAGATTACTTGTTATTCAATCTTATTACAAATAATTAAAATGTAAAAGAGAAAAGTAGGGAAACTGGTCTATCTATTTTAAATGATTATACAACTGAGAGCTGACTTTTGTCTTTTTTGTATCTTTATTCCTTTTACTTAAATACAAGAAAAAAGCTATAGCCTCTTAGGTGAAAATTTCATAATATTTTTATTATTTAAGTTGCTACTATTCTAGTGAGTAGTAGAGATTTCAATATTTCAATATATATGTAATGATAGTAGTAACTACATATTTAAAAATGCTAAATGTTATGTAGTCTTAGGCAATATTTTTCTTGAAGCCAGTATAAATTCTTTAATGATATCTTCATTCAGTATCTCTGCCCTTTTTTTCAAAATAACTTGTTTTTATTTTGTAACCTTGACTATAATATATGTTTGGAAATTGGCTGCAATCTTTAATAATGTTTTCCCTACATTCTATAATTTCATATAAGATATTTTCATCATATTGCCCATCCTTACTAATCCTCATACATCTGCACCACATTACCTTCTCACCAATTTTGTGTAATCATTTTTCTTCTTTATAAAATATTAAGTGCAATTTGTGCTGCCCATATTCTAAAATATGTTGCATACAATGGAGTAGAGATATACCAGGATTGAGATATGAAATTATGTTTTTTCAAATTGTTATTTTACATTTTCATACTACCAACATCCATTTGAAATACTGGTTTTATATCATAATAGGTTTCTTTATATTTTTAATGACTTGTGGTACTATATAGTAATAAAAAACTCACTTACAATGTGAAGAACACATATTTCTATAAAATTTACTGAAGTCTTTATAATTTTGTGCATGCAATCACATTTGTGATCACATTAACTTTTGTCAAAACATACTTTCTATGTCCAGATGAATTTGTATTTTATAAATAATCATTTATTTTTTGCATTTTTGGTAAAGGTTTATGATTTCTTAAATTGTTATAAATTTTTTCTTATAGATTTCAAGTACAAAATTTTCACATAAATGTGAGAGAAGGTAACCCTATTCTATCAAAATTATTACTTGGTAAAAATAATTTTATGTAGTGAAATGTGATATGGTTTAATGTAAAAAAAAAAGCAGAGAACACTTAGCACAGAGAATTTTCCTTAGAGCAGTTCATGTTGGTATAAATTTAAAAGCTTTTTCATTCCCAACCTAGAGGCTTTTTGTCAAGGATCAGTGTAAGTTTAAGGACAGAGTGTCTTAGAGTTTTTCTGCTTTATTTCCCTTTAAATTTAATTCAAATAATATCTGCTCTGTTAAGAAAATCTTATTTCAAATAAAATGATACAACTAAATTTGTCTAGTAAAATGATTTTCTATATTTCCAATTTGTTATATAAACTAAAACAGATACAACTAATTTCCCTGTTTACATATAGATATACATTTATTTGAAAATAATGGAAAAGAATCAAACAAAAACCCAAATTTAAATTACAGGAAATTTATTTTCTTAGCATATATATCAAGATTTATTGCTATATCATTCAGCTTTAGCCTTTTGTTTGTGAAGTTGCACATCTTATTTCCACGATTATATCATGATTCCTGCTTCAGGAATCTATATTACATGACACTGAAAACTTTTCATAATTGTAATGTTTAAATAGGAAAAATTATAAAATAAATATATGGAGACACTATACTAAACACACACATACACACACACACACACACACACACACAAACACTTAAGAACTATATAAAGACTATAAATATTCTAAACCCAAGCTTTATTCCTGAAAAATTACAAAGATAAAGTGATCTTGACAGTCAAAAAAATGAAGAAGATATTTGCAGATGGTTATTTGTTTGTTTGTGATATGTACACACACATGCATGTCAGAGAGAAGAGAGATAGAGAGAGAGAGAGACAAAGAGAAAGAGAGAGAGATCCTGTGCTTTTGGGCTTTTGGTAAAATTAATGTGGATATGTTAATATCTGGGGAGAATTTACCGTATTTATTCTAATGGAAAATGTTTCACAGAACCCTGGAACTAAGTTTATTCTGTGTGTGTAATTTTTTTTTCTTTCTGCTTTGCACTTTGGAGCAGAGGTGGCAATAAAACTGTTCTATCTATATTTTTTTAAAGTTCTAAAATTCTTAGTTTTAAGTGGAGTATTACCCTGAAAACTCTACATAAATGATATACAGCACACATCTATTTACAAGTCTCCCAATCAAAGCAGCAAGTTTCCTCTAAAACTAATTCCTGTCAGGATGATTGCATTTTTTTTTAAATAATAATGTAGTTTAACTTAACATACAATTTTTATGTCAATGATTTCTTAATGTATTTACAGGACGTCAAAATACTTTCAAAAGTTGCTGGAGCTGAGTGAGATTTAATGACCATAATTTCCTGTCTACTCTATAGTCAGTTGAATTCTTGAAACATGAACAAAATCACAGTTGTACTTTCTGTAAAACTCAATGTGTTGAGTTGATTGAAAGTCCAGAGGAACCAATTAAACTTGAAATATTAATATTAACAGGAATTTCTCATAAATGATGGAATTAATTATTACCTGGGATTTTTTAGTTACTTATTTATTTTTTATGTATTGGAGCCTAGGTTTGTTTTTCCCTAGAGTATAATGTTTTCAAATTTTTTAGTTATTAAAGTAACACTTTCTTTTAAAAGTGAAGTTAGATATCTTTACATGCCATCATCCTAGTTGGAAGTAGGAAACAAATAAGATGGACTAGATCTGTCCACATAACAATCATGCAGGGCTTTATTGAGGGCAGAGGAAGGTTTCCAGGCTGGGACCCACAGCACTCTAGGAAAATGATTTCCCAATTATGCTTTAGGAAGTTTATATTGTCAAGGAAAATTTTAAGTGATTACTTCCATTCGCTCTTTGGGTTCTCCATTTGAAATGGTTTGTTTATTATCTTTCAAGTCTGCATATAACCAATGCATAATTTAGGGGTTTTTTGGGTAATAATCTTTGAACTTCACCTTTGTTTATTAAAATAACTAATTTGGTTTTGATTTTGTAACTATTCAAATCTTAGTTTAACTTGAATTTCAAAGATTTTTTGAATGAAGACTTTTGTATCTATTACTATTTTTTATTTTTAACTCAAATACAATGTATTTTTATTATTTCTTTGAAAACAGGTTTCCTTCATATTTTACATATAGTTTTCCATTCTCTTACTCCTCCCAGTTTTTCCCTACCTCCCCTCCAGTCCAGTTCCACCAACTTTCTGCCGCTCTTTAGAAAACAAAGCCATCTGGGAATTAACTAGAAAATAATGTATAATAAAATAGAATAATGTATAATAAAACAGAAACAAACTGAATCAACAAAGCAGGACTCACCTGGGATCACAAGACTGAAGCTGTAAGCTCAGGGATGCCATAGGTCTGTGCCATAGTCCTCTGCATATAAGCTATGGCTATTAGCTTGTGGTATGTCTCACAGTGGGAACAGGTGTATCCGTGATTGGCCTGCTCTTGCAACCCATTTCCTCCTATTGGATTACCTAATCCAGCTTCAATATGAGGGTTTGCCTTTGTCTTATCTTGTTATTTCTTGTTCTTCATATTTAGAAGTCTTCTCTTGGAGGCCTTCTCTTTTCTGAAGAGAAAACAGAGGGAGATGGCTATACAGAAATGGACAATTGGCTGGTGGGCTAGGAGGTATGAAGGGAAGGGAAATTGTGATCAGGGTGAATTGTATGAGAGAAAAATCTCAAAAATGAAAGTCAAAATAGGACTAAACAAAGAGAAGGAAAATACCAAAGGAAAAACACAAGAGATACATGTGGATTCAGAGACATACACATTCTCAAACACAGGAATTCCTTGGAAACACAAAACCTGAGCCCATTATACTCAAAGGAGGTAAAATAAAATAAAATAAAGTGACCATCCAAACAATAATGGGATTAAGCACCTCCGAAGATGCACTGAGTTTATTTTCTGTGATCATCTACTGCTGGGCAAACAACCTGTCTCTAAAATGACTTTGTTTCGTAATTGAGATTCACTTGGAGAAAAATTAGTTGTCCTTTATAAGTGGTTAAGAGTTGGAGAAAGCATTCTGGTTAGAGTAGGGCATGTACCAACCTCACCTTTAGCTCAAGGACTCTACCTGTTATAGACCCATGTAGGTAGGTCTTGTGTATGCTGATTCAGTCTTTGTTAGTCCATACATGTATTTGTCAGACTGTTGTTAAAACCTCTTTTCCTTGGTGTACTCCATCTTCTCTGGCACTTACATAAATTCCTGGAGTAGGAAGTCCTTCTTTGCATGTGTTGCTTTTATTGGTTAATGAAAAAAGAATGCTTTTTGTCTGGTGGCTTAGCAGAATAGAGCTAGGCAGGAAAACTAAACTGAATGCGGGGAGAAAGAACGCAGAGACAGGAGATGCCATGTAACCCTGCCAAAGACAGACAACAATGGAACTTTACCTGGTAAGTCACAGCCATGTAGGGATACACAGATTAATGGAGATGGGTTAGTTTAGGATATAAGAGTTAGCCAAAAATACCCTTAAGTGATTGGCGAAGGAGTGATTTAAATAACAGAGTTTCTGTGTGATCATTTTGGGAGTCTGGGTGGCTGGGAAATGAACATGTAGCGTCTCCCAACACATTCCTGCACATTTTCTTAAAGGTTCCCTGAGCCCTGACAAAATGCATTTGTTGGAGACATACTGTTTATGACTAGGTGTCCCAAGGTCTTTCATTCTCTGCATATTTTCTGACTGTGGTTAGCTGTTTTTGTTCATATCTATTGCAGGAGGAAGCTTCTCTGATCATTACTGAGCAAAGACACTGATCTAGGAGTACAGTAGAATGTCATTAGGAGTCTTTTTAATTTTATGTGCTTTCCCTAGAATAGAGGTATTTGGTTTATACCAGGGTATCTTAACTATCTAACTCAGGTCCTTGGTCATCTAATCAGTGTTAGGTATTGGCTGCATCTCATAACATGTGCCCTAAATCCCATCAGATACTGGTTGAGAGTTGTGTCACATTGCATTAGCTTGAAAGAAGTACATTATTCTAGATTTAAGGCTTTATGTGGGACTTCTCCATGTTCAATGAGTTGTCAAGTTGTCTTCTGCAATAGAGCCTTGCTGTCAGTTTGTGGGAAACAACCTAGAGGCAACCCAACACACACTCCCTCCAATTCTCATACCCATATCATCACTTTCCTTTTCTTTCTCTAGATGAAATACTCTTATTAAACTTAGTCTGTTTAGTGTAGTCAGGTTTTATTGGGAAGTAGAACCATTTCCCTCGACTAGTGACCATCATATATTAATAGTTCACAAAAGGAGATAGAAGTCCTTGATATCGTTCTCATTCATGCTGGTATTGCAAGTTTTAGTAGCTTTTGGACACAGAGAATCAGGGTGGAAGAATTTCACATTATGTATTGGACATGGGTTATATGGGTGTTGGACAGATGCTGTCATATAAATATTCATGCTCTCCCCATGCTTCTAATTCCACTGAGTCTCTCCTTGTGTATCTCTTGAGAGGTCTGGGTCCCCTCAGAAGATAGTACCTAGAAACGTGATAGCTCCTGGTCTGAGTCTTTTCTGTCACAACAGATTCTGCTTTCATGAATTCTATCCATTTTCTGGGAATGTGGGTGTAGTTTTCTAGGCTAATTCCTGCTGATTTGGGATGCTGATAATCTTATGGGGACTAAAGGAAAATTTAGGATTATGGTCAAGTCCTAACTGGAGTATTCTGTGAGGCTGGATTTACTCAGCCAGCAGCAGTCTTGAAGCTGTTCTGGATGTTGAACTCAGAGGAAACTGCAACAAATGCACTCTGAAATGTGAGATCATCTGGGTCATCTGTTTCCATTGGAGATTTTTTTCATAAGTCCCTTCCCCAAAAAGTTAGGTGCCAAAGGAAGCACAATGAATAGAAGCTGAGGGTCAGAAATTGGGGTTTATCCTGAAGATTCAAAAAGTAAAACAGCCAGCCACTGGCTCTTACCTCAACCACAAATTGAAATGACGATCCTTTATCAAGGAATCTTAGAATGATGTTGTGTCTGACAGCTGTCTCCCCACATTTTATATTCCTCTCCAGGGCTGGGATTAAAGGTATGCACCACTGGGATTAAAAGCATGCACCACCTGATTTCTATGGCAACTAGTGTTGCTACTGGGATTAAAGCTGTGTTTTACCATAACCTTGTCTGAAAAGCTGACCAGTGGGACTGTTTTACACTCAGATCTTCAGGAAGTCTTTATTTATTAAAATACAATTGAAATGCCATGACACAGAAGTATCTACTGCATATGATATTTATTTTCCATTGTAAATTTAATACTATAAAGTTAAATTTATGTCTGATTTTTCCATTTTATAATGCTTTTAAAAACATATTTTCTATTGCAATTGAGTAATAATTAATGGGTATGATTATTGATGTAGTGTTTTAAAGATTTATTTTTAATGTGCATATATATTCCTGAATATATATCTTATACCAAATATGTGAAGTACCAATGGCATCTAGAGGTGGTTTTAGAATTTTATGGACATTGAGTTATTTCCATATAGTTTGAGCCATCCTGTGGCTTCAGGGAACCAAATATCTTAATCACTGTACAACATGTCTATCCCCTCATATTGAGTATTAATATATATTTCCATTAATTTCTGGTCAAATTTCTAAAGCTTTTGTTAGTTTGTAATTGGTCATGTGAAGTCTAACTTTTATGGCTTATCTGAGGTGGTGACAAGTGAAAATCACTGTTTTTGTGCATATAGAGTTCACTCATTTAAGAGAATTAAATATGATGCTTAAATATGGAGGATAGGCTTGGAGAGAAGCCTAGATAACATGGCAGGTTAATCATTCTTACTATAATTTTCAAAGAAAATATAAATTAAAAGTACAATAAAAAAGATTAGTGACCCAAAGTCAAAATGCAACATTTTTGAGAACAGAAAAAAAAAAGTGTAACAGGTAAACCCTTGTGTGTAAGCATGCCTTAACTCCTGAAATTAAACCCCAGGGATACACTCAGAATTGTTCCCATTATTTTCTCTAACATTCCATTATGCAAAGATTCATAGATTTGTACATGATAGTTTGACCTAAGTGCATTTTTACAGTTATAAATCATATTCTAAACTGTGGTTTGTAACATTGATACGCCACAGGATTTTGCAATAAATACTCTGCTTGTTAGGCAGTGTATTTTTCTAGGAGGGTTTCTCTATAGCAGAAAATAAGTCATGATAGATTTATTTACTTTTCCAATTCCTTATCCTAGAAATTACAAATCGATTTATTCAGAAGCATAATCACTGAATAATAATGATTGGCATGAGTCTAATGTCTGGACAACAACTGAACTTGTTTAAGAATGATTTTCAGTGTTTAATGTTCCAGTCAAGAATATGTGAGTTACTGGCCTTCACATTCTTATCAGTAGTTGGCCAATGTTTGTTTTCAGTTGTAGGCATATTATTTCTTGTTCAGCTTATTGTGTGTATGTTCACTGTTTTTCACTTTTGATAAATAATTTTCAATGGTATTTTCATGTACATTTTAGCAACAACTCTTTATTTCCATAAAAAGATTGATGAACCATACTAGTATGTGTTTAATCAGATAAATTTGTAGAAAATGTGAATCTTACTAATTTTAAGTTGTCCATACTATGAACATGGTAAATTTCTAAATTTATCACCAGTAGTTTTTCATGTTTCCTATTTAAAATTTAGTACTACTAGACATTTTAATTTAGTTATGCATATTTCTGGTTTGCTTATGTATTTTATATGTATGTATATATATAATATATTTCTTGTGTATGACATATATGCATATATATACATATAATACATTCACACTTGATGACATGAATATATGTATGTGTTGAGATGTATAAATATTTATGAGGACATATTTTAAGTAAATGTATATATAGAGGCAGAGGTTGAGAGAAATAACTTAATTCCAAATTGCTATTCAAATATTATAAGTCAAGAAAGAGATCCATTCAACTTTATTCACTTTTATAAATACTTTCGTATATTTTCTTAAAATATAGCATTTCATAACTGATAGTTGAACTTATATTTATAGCATAATAGAAATTCCATTTATGTTTTTAAGTACTCTTCTTGTCTCCTGATTAATTGATTGTGCTTAGATTATTTTTATTTCTTTTTTAGTGAATTCTATTGATTCTTAGTAGCTCATATACAGCTGAACCTTATATTCTGATCATTTGAATCTAGTACTATTATTTGTATAATGGTATGTTTAAGTTGTCATATAAATGAAACTTTTTCTTTGCTTTCAAAGATAACTATTTAAACTTTCACCAGACTGCCAGTTTCTGACTCTGTGAGCAGGTAGTAAATAATACACACAAGAAAAATCATCTGATTTAAGGATCATTGTTTTTAAATTTGTTTGTCACCTAAAACTGAAGTATTATTGTTTTAAGGTTTATTTCTGGTACTGAATTGACAGTTTGTGAAGTTATGAGACAATACAGTAGAGCATGATACAACATACAGCCACGAAAATCGCCTTAAGAGCTAGAATAGAGTTTGTAATCTTTTACACATTTTTCCTAGTTGTGGAACTTTGGGCAACATTTTAAACATCCCTTAGAGTTTTAGTATCCAAAGGCCTAAGGAAAGCACTAAGTTTATTATATTGAGGCTTATTGGAAGCAATAAAACAAAAATATTTAGCTCAGAGACTACCAGTAAATATTACTATTTTTATTATTAGCTATTATTCAAAGAGATTATATCTGGGTATTCTAGACAGATTTAATTTTATTTGAGAAAGTGGCTGTCTTAGAGATTTACCATTTATCCTTTTTTTCATAGCAAACTATCACAAAAAAAACCATGGCTTTAAACAACTAATTTATTTTCTTGATACTTTTTTCTCACAATCCTATAGATCAACAGTTTTCAGTATGTTTAAAAGGGTCAGTCTCCTGGAATCTTTACCTGAAATCATCCATAAAGCTCTGGATCAGCTTCCAATTGTCCTGCCGGCAGGTAGTCCAAGGGCGACCAAATTGTCTGTATTTGTTTCTAATGTATATCAGATGTTACATGTTAAACAATTCTGATTTCATTACTAGCTTTACATAACTTGTACTCCAAAACAGTTATTGTGAATGCTTTGTATGGCAACCTCAAAGAAACTTGCTAATGGAATAAGAGGAAAAGCTGTATTTTTTCTCTTCATCTAGATCAAAACCAGTACCACACTTTTCTGGTACATTGTTGATCAACACAAGTCACAAGACCAAACCTGATTCTCTAATGTAGATATCATATAATCTACCTCTTGAGAAGAACAGCATTACAGGTTTTATTTAAATACTTAGGTATACTGCAGATAGAGGGATTCACAGATAACCAGTTTGTAATACAGTTTTGAGCCTTGTATCATGAAATTTAATGAAATGTGTCTAACTTGGAATCATCATTCCAATAAACATTGTCAAACATATATTACAATTTCATGTCTCGTATACTTACTGTAAATGACAGGAAATTCATCAATATCTTCTTATAACTCTGCTGAAAATGATTAATATTATCACATTAATGAGTGATTGATTTTTATTTAAGAGACAATTTTATTTATATATTGAAGCTGTTTGGAATTATTCTTACCCATTAAAGTTGAAACAAACAAACAAAACTAGCACAAATTTTGATGTTGCAGTCCTTTATATATACACTATAACCAATTATAAGTGACATACATTATTGGAAGAGGTTTCTGTCCTTCCAGGTCCTATAACAATCACACAGACACTATATTATTTGCAGTACTGTTTGGCAAATAGCTTTAGCATATTTCTGGCTTACTGTTATATCTCAAGTTAACCCATTTCTATTAATCTATGTGTTGCCATGTGGCTGTAGCTTACTGGAAAGGTTTCAGCTGGTGGCTCACATTTTTCTCCTCTGGCGGCTATATGGCTTCTCCCTGACTCCACCTACTCTCTCTCTCCATATATATATATATATAATCTTCCAGGCTGGCTATATTCTGTGAAACTATTGATCAAAAGCAGCTTCTTTATTAACCAATAAAAGCAACACATTTAAAGAAGGACTTCCCAGACAATTACCCTATTTTTGTTTAAATGAAAAGGAAAGTTTTAACTTTAGCATAGTAAAATTACTTAAAACAACACAGGTGTCAAGCAAGAAGTACAGTTACATTTATATTGACTTTATCTTTTATCATAACTAAGGAAAACTATAATTATAGCTGTCTATTCTTCAACTCCATCAAACACTCCAGAGGATATAATATTACCTTAATTAACAGGAAGTGCAACTTTCAAAACTTGACAGAGACATCTCGCTGCCTGGAAATTCACCCAAAGTTCTTCTGTGTTATTGGAGCAGCTGTCTTCAGCCTACAAGTCCATAGCATATGGCTGATTTTCATATCAAGCAGGAAATATCAGACAGTTCCACCTATATGGGCAGTTTGTCAGTCACTTTCTTCTGTGTCCTGCAGATTGTCTAACATTATTTTTGTTCACTCACGAAGCAGGAACCCAGAAGGAGCAAGGAGAACTTGCTCTCACCTTTAGGCAAGTTCAGCAGTCATTTTTTCTATTGGTCCTTCATGTCCAGTTCACACAGCATAACATCAAGCAGTCCAGGTAAGAGTAGTTTCTTGCCCAAATGGTTAGCAAACTCGATAAGGAGCCTCTTTGATGCCTTCATCCCCTTGCAATAATTGGTGTTGGCAGGAGCAGATGTGTCTCATGTAATGAAAAGTCCTAAGGTATTTTTATATTTTCAATATTTAATATATATTTTTTATTCAAAAATTTACACTTCCCCCCTTCTCCCATTCCCCTCCCGCTCCTCCACTAACCCTTCTCCCTCCCCCTCCATCCTTAAGAGGGGGCAGGGCTTGCCCTGTGGGAAGTCCAAGGACCTACCTCCTCCATCCCGGCCTAGGAAGGTGTGCATCCAAGTAAACTAGGGTCCCAAAAAGATAATACATGCAGAAGAGACAGGTCCCAGTGTCATTATTGATGGCTTCTCAGTCTGCCCCCATTGGCGGCCACATTCATAGGGTCCAGTTTGATCACATGCTCGTTCATTCCCAGTACAGTTGGCTTTGGTGAGCTCCCATTAGATCAGGCACACTTTCTCAGTGGATGGACAATCCCTCTCGGTCCTGACTTCCTTGCTCATCTTCTCCCTCCTTCTGCTCTTCGACTGGACCTTGGGAGCTCAGTCCATTGCTCTGATGTAGATGTGGGTCTCTGTCTCTATCTCCATCCATTAGACGAAATTTCTATGGTGATATTCAAGATATTCATCAGTGTGACTATGGGACAAGGCCAGTTCAGGCACCCTCTCCGCTGTTGCCCAAGGACTTAGCAGGGGACATCCACATGGTCACCTGGTATCCCCTCTAGAGCCAAGTCTAGTGTCAACCTAAAATGGATCCCTTAATGTAGATAATGTAGATATCTTCTTCCCTGCTCCAATATCCGCGCTTCCTCCATTTACACCATCCCACTCTCCCAAGCTCTCCCCAGTCCTTCCCTTCTCCCTTCTCCTTCCCCCTTTCCCCTTCCCCCTACCCTACCCTGACCCTAATCCCACCCCCATGTTCCCATCTTTTGCCTGGCTATCTTGTTTGCTTCCAATTTCCAGGAGGATCTATATATGTTTTTCTTTGGGTTCACCTTGCTATTTGGCTTCTCTAGGCTTGTGAACTATAGGCTTAATGTTCTTTGTTTATGGCTAGAGTCCACTAATGAGTGAGTATATACCATAATCATCTTTTGGGGTATGGGTTATCTCACTAAAGATAGTGTTTTTTATTTCCATCCAATTGCATGCAAAATTCAAGATGTCATTGTTATTTACCCCTGAGTAGTATTCTAATGTGTATATATTCCAATGTTTCTTTATTCATTATTCCATTGAGGGGCACCTAAGTTGTTTCCAGGTTCTGGCTATTACAAAAATGCTGCTATGAAAATAGTTGCACAAATGCTTTTGTAGTATGATAGGGCATCTCTTGGGTATATTCCCAAGAGTGGTATTGCTGGATCCTGAGGTAGGTTGATTACCAGTTTCCTGAGAAACCGCCACACTGATTTCCAAAGTGGTTGGATCAGTTTGCATTCCCACCGGCAATGGATGAGTGTTCCCCTTGCTTGACATCCTCTCCAGCATAGACTATCATTAGTGTTTTTGATTTTAGCCATTCTGACAGGTGTAAGATGGTTTCTCAAAGTTGTTTTGATTTGCATTTCCTTGATCCCTACGGAAGTTGAACATGACCTTAAGTATCTTTTGGCCATTTGAACTTCTTCTGTTGAGAATTCTCTGTTCAGATCATTACCCCATTTTTTAATTGGGTTATTTAGAATTTTAATGTCTAGTTTCTTGAGTTCTTTATATATTTTGGAGATCAGACCTTTGTCTGATGTGGGGGTGGTGAAGATCTTCCCCCATTCAGTAGGATGCCTTTTTGTCTTAATGACTGTGTCCTTTGTTTTACAGAAGCTTCTCAGTTTCACGTGGTCCCATTTGTTCATTGTTGCTCTTACTATCTGTGCCACTGGGGTTTTACATAGGAAGTGGTCTCCTGTGCCCATGTATTGCAGGCTACTTCCCACTTTCTCTTCTATCAGGTTCAGTGTGGTCGGATTTATATTGAGGTCTTAATACATTTGGACTTGAGTTTTGTGCATGGTGATAGATAACGATCTATTTTCATTCTCCTACAGGTTGACATCCATTTATGCCAGCACCATTTGTTAAAGATGCTTTCTTTCTTCCATTGTATAATTTTAGCTTCTTTGTCAAATATGAGGTGTTCATAGGTTTGTGGATTAATATCTGGGTATTCAATTCGATTCCATTGGTCAACATCTCTGTTTTTATGCCAATACCAAGCTGTTTTCATTACTGTAGCTCTGTAATAGAGTTTGAATTCCAGGATGGTAATGCTTCTGGAAATTCCTTTACTGTATAGGATTGTTTTGGCTATCCTGGGCTTTTTGTTTTTCCATATAAACTTAGTTATTGTTCTCTCAAGGTCTGTGAAGAATTTTGATGGGATTTTGATGGGGATTGCATTGAATCTATAGATTGCCTTTGGTAGAATTGCCATTTTTACTATATTGATCCTACCAATTCAAGAGCATGGGAGATCCTTCCATTTCCTGGTATCCTCTTCATTTTCTTTTTTCAAGGTCTTAAAGTAGTTGTCAAATAGATCTTTTACTGCCTTGGTTATTGTTACTCCAATATACTTTATGCTATTTGTGGCAGTCGTGAAAGGTGATGTTTCTCTGATTCCCCTCTCTGTTTCTTTATCCTTTGTGTATAGGAGGGCTACTGATTTTTTTGAGTTTATCTTGTATCCTGCCACATCACTGAAGGTGTTTATCAGCTGTAGATGACTTTGGTAGAGTTTTTGGGGTCACTTATGTACACTATCATATCATCTGCAAATAACGAAAGTTTGACTTCTTCCTTTCCAATTCGAATCCCCTTGATCTCCCTATGTTGTCTTATAGCTATTGCTAGAAATTCAAGCACTATATTGAACAGATATGGAGAGAGTGGACAGCCTTGTCTTTTTCCTGAGTTTAGTGGAATCGTTTTGAGTTTCTCTCCATTTAATTTAATGTTACTTGTCGGCTTACTTTATATTGCTTTTATTATATTTAGATATGATCCTTTTATCCGTAATCTCTCCAAAACCTTTATCATAAAGGGGTGTTGAATTTTGTCAAATGCTTTTTCAGCATCTAAGGAAATGACCATATGTTTTTTCTCTTAGTTTATTTATATGATGGATTACATTGATAGATTTCCGTATGTTGAACTAGGCCTGCATCTCTGGGATGAAGCCTACTTGATCATAATAAATGATTTTTTGATGTGTTCTTGGATTCGGTTTGCCAGTATTTTATTGAGAATTTTTGCATCGATGTTCATGAGTGAGATTGGTCTGTAATTCTCTTTCTTGGTTGTGTCTTTGTGTAGTTTTGGTATCAGGGTAACTGTAGCTTCATAAAAAGAGTTTGACAATGACTCTTCTGTTTCTGTTATGTGAAACACATTAAGGAGTATAGGTATTAGCTCTTGGAAGTTCTGGTAGAATTCTGCATTAAAGCCTCCTGGTCCTGCGTTGTTTTTTTTTGTTTTGTTTTGTTTTTTTTTTTTTGTTGGGAGATTTTTGATGACAACTTCTATTTCTTCGTGACTTATAGGTCTATTTAAATTGTTCACCTGGTCTTGATTTAATTTCGGTGTGTGGTATTTATCTAAAATACTGTCCATTTCTTGTATATTTTCCAATTTTTTGGCATACAGGCTTTTGTAGTAAGACCTAAAGATTCTCTGAATTTCCTCAGTGTCTGTTGTTATGTCCCCCTTTTCATTTCTGATCTTGTTAATTTGAGTGTTCTCTCTCCGCAGTTTGGTTAGTTTGTATAAGGGTTTATCGGTCATGTTGATTTTCTCAAGGAACCAGCTCTTTGTTTCATTGATTCTTTGGATTGTTTTCTGTGTCTCTATTTTGTTGATTTCAGCCCTCAGTTTGATTATTTGCAGTTTTCTACTCATTCTGGGTGTGTCTGTTTTTTTTTTTCTAGAGAAAGTCACTAATGTGTGCTTTCTCCATTTTCTTTATGTGGGCACTAAGTGCTATGAACTTTGCTCTTAGCACTGCTTTCATAGTGTCCCATAGGTTTGGGTATGTTGTGTCTTTATTTTCGTTGAATTCAAGGAAGAATTTAATTTCTATCTTTATTTCTTCCTTGACCCAGGAGTGGTTGAGTATTTGACTGTTCAGTTTCCATGAGTTTGTAGGCTTTCTGGGGGTGGAATTGTTGTTAAATTCTAACTTTACTCCATGGTGATCCAATAAAACACAGTTGGTTACTCCAATTTTTTTTGTATCTGTGGATGTTTGCTTTGTTACTGAGTATGTGATCAATTTTCAAGAAGGTTCCATGAGATATTGAGAAGAAGGTATATTCTTTCCTGTTTGGGTGGAATGTTCTATAGATGTCTATTTAGTCCATTTGATTCATTACATCTGTTAGTTCTAGTATTTCTCTGTTAAGTTTCTGTCTGGTTGACCTGTCTGTTGGTGAGAGAGGAGTATTGAAATCACCTACTTTTAGTGTATGGGGTCTGATGTGTGCTTTGAGTTCTAGTAATGTTTCTTTTACATATGTGGGTGTTTTTATATTAGGGGCATAGATATTCAGGATTGAGACTTCATCCTGATGGATTGTTCCTGTTATGAGTATGAAGTGTCCATCTCCATCTCTTCTGATTGATTTTTGTTTCAAGTCAATTTTGTTAGGTATTAGTATAGCCACACCTGCTTGTTTCTTAGGACTGTTTGATTGAAAAACATTTCCCAACCCTTTACTCTGAGATAATGTCTGTCTTTGTGGTCGAGGTGTGTTTCTTGTAAACAGCAGAATGATGGATCCTGTTTTCATATCCATTCTCTTATCCTGTGCATTTTTATAGGTGAATTAAGTCCATTGATATTAAGTGATATTAATGACCAGTGGTTGTTAACTCCGGTTATTTATTTTATTTTTATTTTTTATTTTTTTGGTTGTAGAATTTGTGTGTTTCCCTTCTTTGAGTTGAGCTGATGGAGGGTTGTTAGATGTCTGTGTTATAATGTGTGTTGTTTGCTTCCTTGTTGTGGTTTTCCTTCTAGTACTTTCTTTAAGGTTGGGATTGTGACTAAGTATTGCATAAATTTGTTTTTATTCTGGAATATCTTGTTTTTTCCATTGATGGTGAAAGGAAGCTTTGGTTGGTATAGTAGTCTGGGCTTGCATCCATGGTCTCTTAGTGTCTGCAGCACATCTATCCAAGACCTTCTGGCTTTCATGGTTACCATAGAGAAGTCAGTTGTAATTCTGATATGTTTTCCTTTATATGTTACTTGACCTTTTTTTGCAGCTCTTAATATTCTTTCTTTATTCTGGATGTTTTGTGTTTTGGTTATTATATGGCGAGGGGATTTTTTTTTGATCCAGTATATTTGGTATTCTGTATGCTTCTTGAACCTTCATAGGAATATCCTTCTTTAGGCTGGGAAAGTTTTCTTTTATAATTTTGTTGAATATATTTTCTGGGCCGTTGAGCTGTAATTCTTCTCCTTCTTCTACCCCTATTATCCTTAGGTTTGGTCCTTTCATGGTGTCCCAGATTTCCTGGATGTTTTGTTTTAAGAATTTGTTGGATTTGCTGTTTTCTTTGATCAATGAGTTTATTTCTTCTGTAGTATCTTCAGCATCTGGATTCTGTCTTTTATCTCTTGTATTCTGTTGTTTATACTTGTCTCTGTAGTTCCTGTTTGTTTACCCAGATTTTTCATATCCAGCCATCTCTCAGTTTGTGTTTTCCTCATTGCCTCCATTTCGGTCTTCAAGACTTGAATTGTTTCTATTACCTGTTTGATTGTTTTTTCTTATTTTCTTGGGTACCTTTGAGAGATTCATTCATTTCTTCTAACTTTATGTTTGTCTTCTCATCCATTTCTTTAAAGGAGGTTTTTCACATCCTGTTTAAAGGCCTCTATTATTTTCATGATGTTACGTTTAATGTCGATTTCTTCTACTTCTTCTGGAATAGGGTGTTCAAGTCTTCCTGTTGCATGTTCACTGGATTTTGGTGTTGTCATGTTGCTTTTCAGCTTGTTGGAGGAATTCTTGCATTGGCACCTGCCCATCTTTTCCTTCATATGCAGCCAGGAGAGTCTTGATGTCTTTTTCCAATCTTTGCTGTGACTGATTGTTTAGTTGGGGGATTTTCTTGGTCTGCCCTCTCATAGGACCCCTCAACACTGGAGCTGGCTGTGCCCTCTGGATGGATCTCCTCTGTGCAGGAGCAGGAAGTTCTCCTGGACCAAAGGCCTTGCAGACAATAGGGCAGGATTGGGGGAAGCAGTTTCATGTGAAACAAAGAAGCCCCTGCTTCAGGAGTTGGAGGGGCCCTGCACTTGGCTCCTGAACCGCCTGGCGTGGCCGGCACCCACCCAACCCTCTGGATGGATCCCCCCAGTACAGGAGTAGGGCCGTGTGGAACAAAGAAGCTGCTGCAGCAGGAGCTGGAGGGGCCCTGCACTCAGCTCCCGGACTGTCCGGCCAGGTGGGCACACACTTACCCCTCTGGACGGATCACCTCTGTGCAGGAACAGGAAGTCTTCCCCACTGGATGGATCACCTCTGTGCAGGAGCAGGAAGGTCTCCTGGGCCAAAGACCGTGCAGACAATGGGGCAGGCCCTCTGGATGGATCACCTCTGCAAGTTCTAAGTTTTAAAAACATTTTAAATGCCATATTCTGTAGTCTTTAAAAGATCTGAAAAATATTTCTCCATCTGAAATACATCACTGTACATCTAAAAAGCCTAACTAACAAAACTAAAAGCTTGACTATTAGAGATGACTATCTATTAACCTGTATTTTTAACTATACATTACATTTTTTAATGAGCTGCACAAACACAATACCTTAATCAAGAACAGAAATATACATATAACAAAACTGACCTTAAATTTTATCAATAAACCAATATCCATAACATTGCAAATGTCTATAGTATATCCCCCTTTAAATGTAAACAAACATTTATAAACAATATTTGGAAATTTGAGTGTAGTTCTCTCCAAACTGCTTCCTGCTTTTTGTTGGGTGAAGTAATTTTTGGGGTGTTTGTGGTGACTTCTCAGGGTCCTTGTCTATCAAACCACATTAGTCTTGGAGGAATCCATAGGTTCTCATCTTCTATGGAAACAAACAAACAAAAAAACCTCTTTTCCAAAGCAGCAAATCCTTAGACCCAAATTATAAAGTCAAGGTACCTTTAAAATATATATGTTGGTTCAGTTTAGGAGTCCATACGATGAAATGTCTCTCTGTACTTAGCTCATTCCCAGTCAAAAAATTCAAAGAAAATACAATAACATACATAATCTAGATTATCTGTGTATATTCCATCTTTATGTGGCCTTTTTATGCCTTTTATCTATGACTGTCTGTATTCTGCCTCTTTAAAGACTTTGTTTTATACTTTACAAAACCATTTACTTCTTTTTATAACTCTATATACTCTTTTTCTTCTCTCTCCAAAGCCTACATACATTTTTTTTAAATACACTGTGAGCTGTTTAGAGGTCTATTTCATCTGAATTTGTTTTTATTGTATATCTATAATCCTTTTCTGATCAGGGCAGCTTCTTAAAATGCAAGTGGTGTGGCTAGGACTAAAGCTGCTTTGCCTTTTGGCTCCACCCAGTCCAACATGGAGGAAGTTTGTTCACCACTTCTGCAAGCCGTGCACACAGGCCTAGTTCCAAGTAGGCAGTGGGTCTATGTTGTGCCATTAAGCAGCTTGTAACATTATGCTCACAAACCCTATTTAAATGCTAAGTCTCCTGAAAGAGTCAGAGCTATTCCTGCAACTAGCATGAACCAGGAAGCCTTCTTAAAGGAGCTGAGTAGTTTTGCTGCCAATGCTGAGTCAGGAAGACTTCTCTTATACTCGATGCTGCAGTCCATGGGGAGGGGGGATACACTGTCGGCCTCCAAGAAGCAGTGGGTAACTCTGTGTTTTTTCTTTTGTGTGTGTGTGTGTGTGTGTGTGTGTGTGTGTGTGTCCAGATTCCCTTTCAAACTCTCTCAAGTTTTTACGTGGATTTAGCTGATCATGTTGATGCTCTAATCTTTTGCCAGAGGTTTCTGTCTGGCCTGTTCCTGTGACAATCACACAGAAACTATATTATTTCAATACTGTTTGGCCAATAGCTTAAGCATATCTCTGGTTTACTCTTATATTATAAATTAACACATTTATATTAATCTGTGTATAGCCACATGGCTATAGCTTACCAGCAAGTTTTCAAGTTTTTAGTTGGCAGCTCTCATCTTTCTCCTTTGGCAGCTCCATGATTTTTCTCAGACTCAAACTATTCTCTCCTCTTCTATCTGTTTATAACTCCCATCTTGCCCTATTCTTCTAAGCCACTGGCTGAAAAGGATTTATTCATTAACCAATAAGAGCAACACAAAGACAGAAGGACTACCTAAACCAAGATTCTTACCATTATATTTGCTCACTGTTAAAAACCGAATTGATTCAAAAAGTGGTCTCGTTGAGAAATCAAAACTCTGAAAAAATTGTACAATGAGCATTTCTTGCCTTAAATTTATTTATAGCTGTGTGGTTCAAATAGAAGCAAAGCTGAAGGGAAAAATTAAGGATGTGACAGATGGGAGTGAAGATGCCATCATTCTTGAAAATCCATATTTGAGTATGAGGATGAACTGTGTACGTTCAAAACTGTATTAGCTGTGGAAATATTTCAGAAGAGTCTTAAAGTTTGTGTTTTCAATTTTCATTTCCATCTTTTCACAATGTCAAAGCAACTCGTATTTCTTTAGTAATGTTCATATGATGAGCATGGACCTGGATGAATTATACTCCTGTCAGGAGAGATCGGTGGTTTTGCTAAAGACTCTATCTGGGTAGATTTACACTTTTGTCTTGACCTCATGGAGATGGAGCTCAGTGTGTTCGCCATCTGCATTCTACTCACTGCAGTGATAATAGTTATAGGGTATCGAGAGTAGAAGCATCTCTTAAAATAAGAACACTGTCTCAAATCATAATAGTTTCTACTGTGAAACATAAAGGTGGTTCTTTCCTGATTCCCTCTTCCAGAGGACTGTTATTAGTGGAGTCAAAACTTTAAATGGCTTTTGTGTAACATAAACAATTGGTACATGGCATTCAATGGGAGGGTTTGTCCGAGCATGGTTTATTGTGACAACACAATCACTTTCAGGCATTAAATTTCAGGACGAAAACCATAAATCATTCACCTTGCCAGGCTGAAGTCTGACTTATTTCTGTGGTCAAGATGGCTTAGTGGATATCAAGGACAAATGAGTCAAAGTAACTTAGCTGTTAAGTAGTGAAATGCAGTTTACTCTTCTTAGATGAACAAAAGCATTTAATTATCTATCCTGTTGATTTATTAATGACATTAAGGTAATCATTATTTTGTTTTAGTGACCAATATTATTCAGTATATAACATGTATTGATAATTGTAATAGTCAAGAAGAAGTACCTACCTCTACTATGACTTTTCATAAAAACATATATAAAATATATGTCTATATAAATACACACATATATATGTCAAATGATTTTCATTCTATATAACATATACATAGTAAAATATATTTATATACTTTATGTGTTATATATACTTTTTCATACATATATGCACACACATGGACTTGCATCTGCATGCACACATGCACAGCAACTAACTCAAACATGCTAATAAGGCACAATGTTTGATTTTATCACTAAAATAATTGAAGTAACATCTGTAATTGACAACTTGTTCATCTGCAAGATCATCACAATAAGTATTTTTAATAACCTACCTCCTATATATTATTCAATTTGCATTCCTTAAGATAGCAATAACAATATAGTATACTTTAATATGTTGATTTGCAATTACTATCAAGAAGAAATCTTGAGGCACTATATAGGGGATAGCATAAGATATTTCATCTAAATCCTGAATCTGACACTTACGTTGACATTCTGTTAGGCACATGCTAAGTTTTCCACAGTATGAATATTTATTTCTTTGCATATCAGTTGATAAATGTAGAAAAATTATTTTGTAAATTGCAAATTACTTTCAGACATGAGTTTTGACTAAAGGAAAGGGAAATGTAGCATTATAAGTATGATGTACAGCACTTTTTAATCTTATACCTTATCATCAACACACAAACAGTATTTCTAAGCTCGAGAACATGCCTCATTGTCTCATCAATCATCAGTACAACTGAAAATGGAAATGTCATCTACTACAGTGAGTGGTTCTCTGGTAGTTTTAAATTTTCTTACTAATTCTTTACTAATTCTCCTTCCTTATTTATAGGGATCTTGCAATACCTCTTTATCTTCGCCAGTCTTGGATTAGGAGCTACAATAAATATTAATAAAGAATACTGAGATATATATGATATTTATATTTGATCTCATTAGGTATTCAGCAACAAATGTATTATTATTTATATTGGAAAATTAATCCTATTACTACATATTTTATGTTTTATTACAATCTAGTAATGATATTTAAAATATTATTCATAACTAAAATTTGAATATCCAAATATGCTTTACTGAGTACACAAAGGGGAAATTTACAAAATATCATCATACTTTGTTACTGTTTACTTTTATGCATGGAACTGGATTGAATTAAAATTTTCAGATTACCAAGTGCCTCCTGTATGGCTCACAAAGAAGGGCATTTAGTTAGGTCATTTCCAATTTTAGCTGTACAATATCTTAAGGAGGAATAAAATCACATTCATAGGTTTCTTTAAAGTGGTTCTGCATACAGAGTGTTCTGATCATGTTTAACTTTCAAGTCATAGAAGTAAATTCAACAGTATAATAGTAAGTTGTAATAATAAAATTTGATCATGTTAGATTTTCTATATACAGAGAGATATATTTGAGTTAGATATGTATTCTTCAAATCTTTCAAAGACTACGAAATATGGCATTTAAAATGTTTTAAACACTTAGGATTTTTCATGACAATGAAACACATTTGCTCCTGGCAGCACCAATCTTCAAGAGGAAGATGGGTATCAAAGAGTTTCCTTATGGCATTGGTTAGCCATTTGGACAAGAAACTGCTCTTTCCTGGACTGCTTAATGTTATGCTGTTTGAACTGGACATTCAGGTCCCCCAGAAAAATGACTGCTGAACTTGCCTAAAGGTGAGACTGCCCTTCATGCTTCCCGCTTCATGAAAGAGACTGCCTGACATTGTGCCAGGACACAGAAGAAAGTGACTGATGAACTGCCAATAGTGGCAAAACAGTCTTTCAAATTTCCTGCTTCATGGAAAAGTCTGCCAGATACTATGGGCCTGTAGGCTGAAGATGGATGCTCCACTGATACAGAAGACCTTTGGGTGACTGTCCAGGCAGCGAGATGTCTTGTCAATTCTAGAGTTTTGGAAGTTGCTTACATAGCACTTCCTGTTTACTTAGGTAATATATCTTTCTGGAGTCTTTGATGTACATGAAGAACAGATGGTTATAGTTATAGTTTCCCTTAGTTATGATAAAAGATAAAGTAGATATAAATATTACAACTGTAATTCTTGCTTGATACCTGTTTTGTTATATGTAATTTTACTATGTTAAAGTTTAAACTTTCCTTTTTATTTAAACAGAAAAGGGGAAATGGAGTGGGAAGTCCTTTTGTATGTGTGTTGCTTTTATTGGTTAATGAATAAAGAAGCAGCTCTCAGCAAAAAAAAAAAATAATAATAAAATTTGAATGTCAATCCATTTTCCCCATTGAAACATTTTACAGTTTCTTGTTACAGTGAAATCATAATCTATCTTGAAAACATATGTTACTCTTGGATTATCAACTGTTTTAAAGATGTCTTACAATAGGGCAGACAAAGTAGAAAATAATTTCAGTATATTCATCTCATTTTCTAAATGACCAAATGATCAATGATCAGTACAGATTTGAGATTATAAAAGTTTGGAATTTGGAACAAATTTAGTATGATGGGCCTTTTGCCAAATAGTCTTGATTAGTATCAATGCAAATAATCTGATTCTTGACAATGCAAATATAAAACAAAAGTATAAATTGCAAAAATTTCATTAAAATTTTATACTTGTCTAAAATGTAAGGAACAATACAACTATGCAGGTGTAAGAGACTGTCCCAAAATTCATATTGATATATGATTGATCCCTGGAATATATACTATGTAAAAAAATGAAATCCATAAAATTGTCCTATGACTGCCATACATATATATGACACATGTGACCCCATATACATACAATTCACAAACACATAGAAAATGTCAATAATAAAAATCTGTTAAATTAAAAAATAACTATACCTCACCAATATTAGAGAGATTTACCTTCAAGTCCAAGTACATACTCCTGCATTATTTTACCTGGAAGTTTTTGCACTTTTAATACCCTATTTCAGTTATACACACACACACACACACACACACACACACACATATGTTGTATGAGGTTTCCTGTCCTGCCTGGTTCCCAAAATTGTTAAGTCCCAAAGAAATCACACAGAGGTCTTCATTAGTTAAAAACTGATTGGCCCATTATCTCAGGCTTCTTATTAACTCTTATAACTTATATAGCCCATTATTAGCCCATTATTCTTATCTATGTTAACATGTGGCTCAGTAACTTATTCAGCAGGCAGTCACATCTTGCTTTTTCTGTGGTCGGGTTAGAACTGCAGAGCAAGCATTCTTCTTCCCAGAATTATCCACTTCTCATTGACCCACCTCTAATTTCTGTCTGGTTGTTCTTCCTATACTTCCTGCCTGGCCATTGGCCAATCAGCATTTATTAAATAAATAACTGACAGAATACAGACCATGGTCCCACACCATTTCCCCTCCTCTTTTTTTAAAAAAACAACAACAACAAAAAAAAACAAGAATATCCATATTCCATTTTTTTGAGAATGTGGGAGTAGTTTTCCAAGCTACTTCCTGCTGGATGGGGGAACTGATAATCTTATGGGGACCTAAAAGTATTTAGAATTATGATCAAGTCCTGACTGGAGTATCCTGTGAGGCTTGATCATCTCAGGCAGCATCTTGAATCTGTTCTGGATGCAGAACTTAGACATCTGGGCCATCTATTCCTAACAGATTTCTCAGGTAGTCTTTCTTGATCAAACTTCTATTTTCTGAACTCAGAATGAGTCCATAGCCTCTCATTTTCTGTGGAAACAAAAGCCAAACCTCTTCTCCAAATAACATATCTTTTGATTTCAATTTTGTAGTCAAGGCATTTACAATATATTTATGTTTTATTAATCCAGCTGTATTTATATTTAAATGTCTTTTTGCAGCTGTTTCTCATCCTCAGCATTCAAACAATTCAAATAGATCAAAATAACATACAGTATCCAGACTCTCTTTGTATTTTTCATCTTTACGTGGCTTTATTTTAACCTCTATTACTTTTATTGTTAAATTTAATTTTTTGCTTTTTGAGACAGGTTCTCTGGGTATCTTTGCCTGTCCTGGAACTCCTTCTGTAGGCCAGGCTGTCCTTGAACTCACCTGCCTCTGCCTCACAACTGCTGGGATTAAAAGTATGTGCCACCACACCTTGAACTGACAGAGGTCTTCCTGCATCTGTCTCCAAAGTGTTGGGATTAAAGGTCTGTACCACCATACCCAACTACTCTCTTTTTTTATTTTTTTATTTTAAGGAATTTAACCTTTATCTTTTCTCTCCCAAGCCTGCATATAATTTTAACACATTGTAAACCATTTAGAGGTTTTCTTCATCTTTGAATCTCTCTTTACTCTATCTCTCTCTCTTTTTCTGACCACATGAATCTTTAATTTGTTAAGCAATATGGGTAGGATTAAAGCGGTGGCTTTGATGGCTGAATCCAGCCCATTCTTTAGCTTTCTGAGATTCCAGCCTCATTGCTGAGGTACTACTGTAGCCATGTTTATTGCCACAACTTTATGGCGTTTCAAGGTCCCTGCCAGCAAACAAGCTGCAACAGTGTGCTCACAAACCATACTCAAATGCTCTGTAGCTGGACCTCCTACCTTAAAGAGTCAGAGTTTGCACTGGCAGGATGGCCCAAAAACCTGGCATTTTAAAATGGTGTGGCTTTTTTCCTGCTATAGCTAAAACCAAAAAGCTTGCAGTCAGCTTTTCATCAACACCATTTAAGTGTGTTATGGCAGGACCTCTTAAAAGAGCTACAAGGTTTTATAGCTAAATCTGAGTCAGGAAGCCTCTCTTAAAAAGAGCACTTGCCTCTAGCAAGTAGAGACCACCTGAGATATCTCTGGTAGGAACAAATGACCCAAATGTCTGAGTTTTGCATCCAGAACACATTCAAGATGCTATCTGAGATGATCAAGCCTCACAGGATACTCCAGTGAGGACTTGATCATAATTCTAAACTTTTGTTAGGTCCCTATAAGATAATCAGAGCCCCCATCTAGCAGGAAGTAGCCTGGAAAACTATGCCCACATTCCCAAAAAATGGACTATGGATATTTTCCTTTGTTTAAAAAAAAAAGGAGGGGGAAATCATGTGGGAGAATGTTTTGTATCCTGTCAATTATGTTTTAAATAAGCACTGATTAACAAGTAGCTAGGCAGGAAGTATAGGTAGAATAATCAGACAGGAAGTAGAGACAGATCAAAGAGAACAGGAAAATTCTGGGAAGGAGGAAGCCCATTCCTCTGAAGTTCCACCCTGACCACAGAAGAAGCAAGATGTGCCTGCCCTGCTCAATAAGGTACTGATCCACATGGTTAACACAGATAAAGATAATGGGCTAATAATGAACTATATAAGTTATAGAGTAAATAAGAAGCCTGAGCTAATGGGCCAATCAGTTTATAGTTAATTTCAACCTCTGTGTGATTTCTTTGGGACTTAATGATTGTGGGAAATGGGCAGGACAGAAAATTCAGACAATATATATACATACACACACAGACATGTTCATGCACTTGTGTGTGTGAGAGAGAGAGAGAAGAATTCCTTGCATGATGAACACAACAAAAATATATACCAAAATAGAAGTTGAAATTTGTCTCATCCTTATGAACTTTTAATTAAATTTCAGAAAGAATTAACTTTTGCTATTTAATTTGAGTCCTTATAAAATGATAGTACAAGATAATTGCATATCTCAATGTTCTCAACCATTCTAAACAGAAGGAAACATGCAAGCCATATAACACAGGTGTAAATTAAATCTATTTTTATATTTTAGAGACTAGCAATTTTCATAATGCTATTTAACCATGGCATAATGTGAAAACTGCACTAATAAATTAAAGGGCAAAAAAATGTGCTTCAGGTGTTATGCTAGAATTTATGCTGGTGACAGACATTATTTTCTGCATTATTGAGCAGCAATTATCTTGCTTTACATATTACCACCATATTTTAAGGTTTTTGTTGCTTTTGAAATGGTATCCCATTACACTGAGAGTTAGCAGTGCAATGTGACCCAGCATACTGCATTTGCAAAGTAAATAGAAGCCAGTCACATCATTAGTACAGAATTAGACTAGACTACAGATAGTTACTCTACTGAGGATATGAAGACACAGATGTATTTGTATAATAATTTACAAAATCATTATTTTAAATCATCTTTTAAAATACATTGAGAAATCAAATTAAAACTATATTTATATTTATACACAGAGTTATACATTGTATAAGTTTCTTGAAATTGCAGTATATTTCATGTGTTTTCTGAACATCCTTATTATTGCTTTACCTTCTGCTTTCTTCTGCATTTACTCCCCATCCTCTATAAAGAGATTTTCTTTCCCCATTTTCCATTTAGATCACTTGTACAATGTTCTTGTAGTCATGTTGTTTGCCTAACCCCTACCATGGAAAGAGTGCCTTTTTAATTTCCTGGTTTCCACAGTTGCTCCATCCATAATGTAAACTCATTTCTGAAAATTTGGGGCTTGGAGAAAGAATGTTGATGCTTGTCTTTTGGGTCTAGTTTCCTCTACTCATTGCAATCTCTTCTAGTTCCATCTATTAACCTAAAACTTCATTATTTCATTTTCTTCACAGTTTAATAGTATAACTTGATGTATTTGTTCTACATATTCATTATACATACTCTTGTGGAAAGACATTTGGGTTGTTTCCATTTTCAAACTCTTGCAAACAGAAGAGCAATGATCATGATTGAGCTTGTATCTGTGGACTAGCATGTCAAGTACTTTAGGCAATTGCTAAGGAATAGTGTACTTGGGTTACATAGATTTATTTGTAGCATTCTGAGAATTCTCTACATTGATTTTCACTGTGTTTGCAAGAGTTGTAATCCCACCAACACTGAATGAGTGTTTCTTTTTTCTACATACATCCTCTAGCATTGGTAATCAGCAAATAAAATTCATTTTCCACTTGAAGATGATTATTAGTAATTTAATTGTACACTAATTTTAAACATGCATCACATATAATTGTCATAAATTTTCATGATGATAAATGATGCTTTGTGTTGTAAGTAGATCATATCTAGACATATAATTAATATATTTTAGAATATATTTTTATTTTATAAAATTGACTAGGTAGAATATATACATGTAGTCTTATAAATATATATATTAGATGGAAATTATACACACAGGCTTCTTCATATTTTTGTTTTTCATATATGTTTGATGAACATAAATAATATTTATGATGAAAATACAAATAGTACATATTTATAAACAAATATATAAATTATATAAACAATTAAAATAACAGAAAATGAACATGCATATAATAAATGGAAAGATAAAGACAATCTCTAGATCTTACCTAAGTAACTACTAATGATTTAGACATTAAAATGTTTCAGACTTCTCTTGCCAAGTTTTATGTCACCTGTTATTTTGTTTTGGAATTGAAGGAGCTCTCTCTATATTCTGAACTTTTCACTTCATCAAATACATATTTAGAATTACTTCCTAATAAAAACTATGCCCATTGGTACATAGTAATATATTTCTGACTATGCCAAAATTATCTAACTTTACTTTTGCTTTTTTTATATAAAATTAATAAAACAAGATTATAAGTCACAAATTCACTGTCATAACATATTTTACCTATTTACATATAAGACTAAAATATCTTTATTCATCAACATAAGGATTTTTATCTGAAATAACTCTTTAAAAAACATTTCCTTCAGTTATTTATTGAAAACTCCAGAGTTTGTATATGTACTTTATATTATCCATTATCATTAATGCTCTTCAACTCCTCTTATTGCCCCACTGTAAGGAATTTCTCCTAACTCCAGTTCCTTCTTTTTTGTTACTATTAATAACATGAATCTGATTAGCCCTTGCATCTGAGCATGGTTGTGGGGTGGTCTATTAAAGCATGGGCAATTCACCAGTGACTTTGTCCTTGAAGAGGACTGAGTCTTTCTCCATCTACAAGAATCAATTGATAATAAACAGTTCTACACAGAATGAGGCCATTAGAACCCACACGTCATTTATGTTGAAATTTTTGACTCCCTTAATAGTCTTCAGATATCATGCCTACAGAGGACACTAGCATAATAATGTCTGCAACAGTCATGTTATTACAATTATAGACATTTCTGTACCAAACACAATGACACTAAAGTTCATAAGAGAAGCACTATTGCAATTAAAATCACATATTGATTCCCACCCAGTGATAATTGGTCATTTCAGTATCCAATTCCTGCCAATAATCATGCTTTCACACAAAAACTAAACAAAGAAACACTGTATATAAATAATATCACAAATCATTTAGACATATCTGATATCTGCAGCATATATTCAGATATTCAGAATCTCAGCAGGTAATAGTACATTCTCCATAACTGACTGCACATTATGATTAAAAAAAATCTTAGTGGACATGAGAAAAGTGAAATAGCACTGTGCATCCTATCTGACCACCATGGATTAAATTGGGTATCGATAGTAATAGAAGTGTAGAAAGTACACACTCATGGAAACTGAACAACTCACTACTGTTGCAAGAGGTGTGCGGGCTGTGTCCTGTCTGGCTCCCGGCTGCAAAAATAATTACACAGAAACTGTATTCATTGAAATACTGCCTGTCCCATTAGTTCTAGCCTCTTATTGGTTAACTCTCACATCTTGATTAACCCATTTCCATTAATGTGTATTGCCACTTGACTGTGGCTTACCAGCATGAGTCTAACCAGTGTCCATCTTTGGCTGGAGAATCATGGCGTCTGTCACACTGTCTTTTCTCACACAGCATTCTGTTCTGTCTATTCTGCCCACCTAAGGGCTGCCCTATCAAAAGGCCAAGGCAGTCTCTTTATTTAACCAATGAAAACAATAGAAATACAGAAGGAACTCCTACACCATTTCCCCTTTTTCTGTTTAAACAAAAAAGAAAGGCTTTTATCTTAACATAGTAAAATTACATATAACAAAACAGTTATTAAGCAAGAATTACAGTTTCAATGTTTATATCTATTTTATCTTTTATTATAACAATGGAAAACTATCACTATAATTATTCATTTTTTAACTCCATCAAAGACTCCAAAAGGATAAAATATTACCTAAGTAAACAAGAAATAAGTAACTTCCAAAACTCTACAAATGACAGAGACATCTCACTGCCTGTACAGTCACCCAAAGTTCCTCTGTACTATTGGGGCATCCATCTTTTGCCTACAGGCCCATAGTATCCAGCAGACATTTCCATGAAGTAGGAAATTTTAAAGACAATTTAGTCACTTTTTTTGTATCCTGTAGACTCTCTTACATACTCTTTCATGAAGTAGGAACCCTTAGGGATCATCTCACCTTTAGGCAAGTTTAGTAGTCCTCTCTGTGGGTTCTTTGTGTCTGGTTAAGCTGTCCAGGCAAGAGCAGTTTACTGTAGAAGATAGCAAAAATAATTACAATTAGCAAATGTTTGCTGGAAGGATACACCTACTATCCTTCCATAGTAGGTGTATAGAATAGTATATATATTCCTCCAACAATAATCAAAGAGAAAATAAGCATAGAGAATACATATTACACTATTATAAAGACTTTAAAAACCAATGGTCTAGAAAGCAACATTTCAAAAGGAAGTAGACACATTAAGAAAACAAAATAAAAAGTAAAAATATAAAATTGTTACACAAAGAAAAATTCAGAGAGATGAATGTAACATTATGCTTCCAACAATGAGAAATTAAATCAGGGATGAATTACATTTAAATTTATGTCAGCTTAGAGTACATATCTCTAATAACACAATTGTGTGGAAATAAGGATTCTTGACTTTTATTGAATATCTCTTGGAATATATGTTGCTTTCTGACTGAAATTCAGGTTTTCTAATGCTCTTCGAAACATACTAAACCACCTAATAATATATGGTTTCCCAACTTAAGGATCTTTTTCACTTATAGCTATTTAAAATCAGGTGATTACCAATAATTTTATAATTCTTTAAATTTCACTGGGTTTTACTATCATATTACATTTATTAATGTAAGCAGATAATAATGTAATGGTTGCATATTCTATAATAAACATTTGGATTTTGTACATTATTCTCTATGAACATCATGAAAAAAAAGTCAAATTGTTCCAAGTGAGATTCTTCAATATTCATGACTCTATCACAGTTGACATTTCAAAAATTGGTAGTGAATAAAAAACATTCATAATTAACTTATTTTACTTTTACTTATTTCCAAAATTGAAACATATCATATCCATAAGTAAATTATTTAAATTCATCACTGCCAAAGATTAAGATTTTTGGCTTGCTTGAGCTAAAATATATCAGTAAAACAAATCAGATTAGCATATTTTCAGAGTTGATAATTTCTATAACATACTCACTTTTCATTTTGGTATATTTTTAATTTCTGCCATTCTAATACTGTAAAGAACTCACATAATTGTAATTCAATTTTTCCTTGTCATTCCTTGTGACAAAGTTATCATTCTTTTATAAGCAGCCTGCAGGAAAATGATGTGAAGTTCATTGTAACAAATAGGGTACTCCTGTATAGAAGTGTTACTCTTTAGACTCTACAGCAATTATGATATTAACAAGGATTTTCAAATAATACATGGTTTAAAAGTTCTCCATACTGTTATTTTGAACTAATACGCAATTCTGAGCACACTCCTGGCATGGTGTTGATTAGGGTGATAATGGCTCTGGCATGAAAATAGATGAGAGTGCAGGAGCTGAGACTGGCTGCTTGTCTCACAGTCATGTATTTGTAAAAGCAACAGCCCATGAAAGTACCAAGATCAAACTTTTAAAACTGATCCTGGTTCTTAGTTTTATCATCTGGAACAGATGAGAAAATTCAATAAACTTGTTTAAATTAACCACTCAAAATCCAAACTACAATTTTAAGAACATAGAGGTCATAAATACTTACATATGTACACACACACACACACACCCATATACATACATACCTACATATATACTTATGTATTATGTTTATTGCATATAAAGTTTAATTTTTTTAAATAGTTAAAATTTAATTACATTATTTGCCACCTTCCTGTTCCACCCTCTAATTCCTCACATGTTACTCTCTAATTTCTTATCAAATTGATGGCTTCCTTTTCTTTGTTTACCACCACTAAATATATACCTATATATAGAAATAATAAATAAATATAACTCTCTGATCTATTTAGGTTGCTTATTGTCTATGAATTCAGGACTGACCAGTTGACATTTGATAACAAATTATAGAGCTTCTCCCTTGGAGGGATTAATTCGCCATAATGCTGACCTATCATAGGTTTAACTTTCCTGAATTTTTAATGAGGCACAATCCTCCATCAGATTTCTGGATTATGAGGTTCTTACAATCCTCTTGACCCTCTTCTAGGCATTTCCACAAGGAGGAGTTGTGCTGTAAATGTATCCATTGGGAATGGGTACCTCATAATCACTTACCAGTGTATTTTGGCACATTTTGCTTTTATAAAGTTGTCTCATTCTAGTCAAAGAGAAGTTTTATAATGGGTGAGAACTACACTAAACATTGTAGTTAGAAATTATGTTAGTCTAGTAACGTGGTAGAACTAGGTTCCTCTCTAAGATAATGGCCTAATTTCACCAATGGAATTACTAACTTATTCAGTACTGATTTTGATCATGTGCTCACAGAGTAAATGACATTTGGTAGCAAAGAAACTAAAATGTGCACTCTAAATTCTCACATGCACAATTAATATAACTGGAGAAATATGAAGTCAAAGCTATGTTGAGAAGCCCATTCAATAGTAGTTTCTTCATATTATTTTAAATTGCACTAAATATGTTATTTACAGTAAAATTTATCAGATATTAATATATAAAAAGTCAACATTATCTAAAATCTGTTTATAATAAAGAGTTTAGATATTAATAAGTGCAAAAACTACTCAGTTAAAATATGGGACAGGGTTTTGAAAAGATATTTCATTAAATATAGAAAAGCTTTGTAATAGGAGAAACTAAATGTCTCATACCTGTTAGCAATAGAAAGATGAAAATTAAATTAGTATAACATTGCACTACTGTCAATAGCCAGTGTTACTTTGTATACACATTATTTTTGGAAATGACAGGAAACTGCTTTTTTGTCATACATTGCTGGTTGTGGTGTAAAAATTGTAATGATTGTTCTGTCTCTTTAAGAGACAAAACACACCCACTCCCTTCCTTCCTGCAGCCTTAGACCCCCATTTTCTCTCTCTCTGTCCCCCTCTAGGAGAAGCAGCTGCTGACTCCCCTCTCTCTTCCTCTCCTCTCTCTCTTTCCCTCTCTCTCTCTCCCCTTTCTCCCCCTTTTCCTTCCCCTCAATAACCCACCTAATAAATGTTCAACTTTACTCTGCATGGTGTATCTGCCTCTCTCTCTCTCTCACCAGCCTGCCACTGCCGCCACATAGCTGGAACCATCAGGGACCTGCTGCATGGTCTAGAACCTGCAGCAAATTCCTGGGGACCTGAAGCCACATGGAGACATGCCTGCATGGTCTCGGGTGCCCACCCTGCCTGGGACTGGCTATTTTGGGACCCGCTCTCCCCTACCTGCCGGGGAACTTTCAACAAAAGCATTACAAAAATAACATGTCTACATTTTAATAAGAATTTCTTATAAGTATATTATTTTGATCATGCAAATATACATTCATGTTCTACATTTGTAAATTGTTCCTTATTTTTAGTTACCTTTTTCCTCTTATTGGAATTTAAGTCTTCTAGAATAGTACATAAATATTCTTTCTGATTCTATCCCCATCTCTGTCCCTAACTTTCTCTTTCACATACATACCCATACATACAGAAAAGGTGACAATCATCACAGTATACAAATGAAAGTAAGATCCCTAGGAATTAAACTGCCTTAATATCTTTCTAGTAAATAAATTGCAGCCTGTAGGAAAGCAATGCTATGGCAACCATTAATACAATAGATGGTATTTTAACTTACCACAAACTTTCCAAAAAATAAGTAAAATGCAGCACAAATTCAAAGTGGTATATGGAGGTAAATCTTTAAACCAATAATAAGAATTGTAACATGAAAATAATGAGTTAATTATTCTACTAATGAAATGTGCTTCATTAGTGGATTAATAAAATAAGTTTTATTAGAGGTTAGAGAAAAACAGTATATAAAATAATAAGTAAACATTCATGTGCACATTGCCCAATTATGCATCCTTTGAAAAGTTAACTACAAATTCTATTTTTCTTTCTTTTTGTTAGGAAGAGTTTTTTATATAGTATATCCTAAATATGTTTTTCTTTTTAACCTCTAACCTCCCAATTATTCCTACGTGCCTTCCTGTCTGGATCTAGTCAATTTCTGTTTTTCATGAGAAAACAAAAATGTAACTAAGAGGAAATATAAAAAAAGGAAATAGCACACTAAAATAGGAGTAATAAGCCAGAGAAAAGAGTCCAACAAAAAGCATAAGAAAGGGATGTAAACAGAGAGACACATGTGTTCACACACTCAGAAATCCCATAAAAAAACACTAAACTGGAACTCATAATATATTTAGAGGACCTGTATGATAAAAAGAAAAATGATGAATAAATACATTAAAATAATGTTAATTTAAAATAATTAAAAATAAAAAATCCCTGTCACAACATTGTGCGACAAGGAACCTTAAAAGACACCTCCGAGCTCATTGTGTTGGCTATGTATTGATGGGCATGCAGCATCCCCATAAGAATAATTTGTTTCTGCAATTAGACAGTCGAAGAAAAGTAAGTTTTCATTTACAGCTGGTTAGCAGTTGGATATAGCTTTTGGGTTAGAGATGAGTGCATGTATTCACTTCTTTTCACTCAATCTGGTGCAAATTTATGCAGGCACAAGAATCAGAGATCCACTTGTTCTCACACTAAAAAATCACATAAAAGCACTAAACTAGAAACCATGATATATGCATAGAGATGCTGACCTCTGAAAGCTCTATGCATGCTGCCATAATCTTCATTAATTCATATAATTTTTGATGATGCTGACATAGAAGGAAATATTTTCTTGGAGTCATTCATACATTCTGACTCTTCCATTCCATCTGTCTCCTCACTCACAGAGTTTCCTAGGGACTGAGGCCAGAGATTTGATGGAGACATCCAGTATAGGTCTGAGCGTTTCTAGCACTGTCACTCTCAACACAATGTCTGGCTGTGGGTTTCTGTATTTGTTACTATGGTGCAGGAGGAAGCCTCTCTGATGATATCTGAACATGGCACATTCTATAAGTATAGCACAATGTCATCAGGAGTCATTTTTTTTGTTATTTTTATAAGGCAAATAATTGTTTTTACCCCTTTTCCCTGGGCTATACAGCCTCAGGTTCTTTGTCTCTAAGCAATGTCCAGTATAGCTTCCATCCCATGGACTGTCTCTTAAGTCAAATCAGATATTGGTTACTCTTACAAGCTTTGTTCTACCATTGCCCTAGAATATTGTGAAAGCAGGACATAATTGAGTATCAAGGAGTGTGTGGCTGAGATTGTATTTAAATGTCTTTCCTGAGAGCACTCAGAATGCACACCTACACCAGAGAAACTAAAATATAGGGGTAAAGGCTCTATGTAGACCCAGCTGGATTTAACATGTTCAATGAATTGTATAGGTGTTGTCTTCAGCAATGAAGCATTAATATTACCTTGTGGGGAGCAACATCCAGTCTTAGCAAACGCCTGGGTTGTTTGTGATTACTCTGGACACATTTGAGCAAATTTTCAATTAGATGTAACCCATTCCTTGGTCCAGAAGCTCATCTGGTTATAGGAGATGTCTAGTTGGGTATATTTGAAGGAAATCTAAATGAAATCTCCAAAAAACCAGGGAGACAGAGCCCAATTGGTGTTCATTAGTTAGTTTCTACTTATTTTTTCAAAGGACAAGAGGGGCTTCATTGATGTCTCCAGCAATTATGATTTTACTTAAGAAACAGAAATAAGATAGAATCAATTTTTGTTACTACATGTCAAAAACTTTCATAAAAAATCAGGTTATAAAATAAGGTTAATTTTTTTCAGAGCAGACTCATTGTATCACCCTGTCTCTAGAGTTTTGTAAGAAAGCTGAAAAATTTAATAAAACCATAATCACAAGTAACAATTCAGATATGATTAACAGTGCACAAATCAGACATTGATATGTTTGGTTTCAGTATTCCGAATGAATTTGCTCATCATGTGTCAATCTGTCGGACATTCTTGGGAAGAAGTTACTGTGATATGCAGAATAGAATCAATTGTAGAGGAGGATGAAAAGGGGAACAGAGGAAGGGAATATAAAAAGAGACAGCTAAAACTAAGTTCTACTTGAGGGATAGTATGGAGACCTAATGTAGTAGAAGATTCCTAAAATATTATATCTCATCTCTGCTTCTTAGATAAAATCATGATAACCTGAGAGATCAATGAAGCACTATCGTCAGTTGAGAAAATTAAGTAGGGACTAACTGATGAGCAAGAATATGTATTATTGACTAATGTTTGATGGTAATAATGTTTGGCATTACCCCAAACAGCTTCATTTTCAATCATTTCTCATGTTGTATTTTGCAATTAGAGCATCTGTTTTATACCATTGTTGTCTTCTGGAAAATAAATCTTACATAATAGATTATATTACTACATTCACTCTTGGTTTTAAACTTAAGGATACAGAAGTACTCTCCTTTTTGAAATATAGTACTTGTTTGTGAGTGTGTGCAGGCAAGTGTGTATGTGCTTGTGTCTGTTTGGTTTTTGTATGCATGTTTGTTTTGTATATGTGTGTATATGTGGGTTTGTTCACTCTGTTTCCATAAATAATGCATATTATGAGGAAATTATACTTAACAGTCTCACTTAGTCATAGTTGAAATACATTAGAGTCTTAATTTAAAATCTATAGACAAAACAACAATTTCTTATTAGAATCAGGAACTTGATATAGTGTTCGTTGATATTATCTTTCTTTTTTGGTACATTAGGCAGTTCTTTAATGTAAATAGAACAATAAGAAGAAAAATTAGCTGTAATGGGTAAAATGTTTGTCACAGAGCAATTTCCACATCTCATTTGTTTCAGCGATCTTTAGATTCTGAGCTGCAATTAAATAACTAAATTTTTATTTTAAACAATTAAAAATAATCTTTGGTACTATATAAACAAAGACAAATCCTGAGACTCTCCAAAGAAAATGCTTACATGATTCACTAATTTTCCAAAGTCTTATATTGTTACATATTTTATCTCTGCCCTTTATTTAACTAATTGTCCTTTCTTTGTTAAAAACCCATTTGGTTGTTGGTGCAGGACAATTGTCTATATTCTGTCAATTATGTTTTAAATAAACACTGATTGGCTAGTAGACAGGCAGGAAGTATAGGAAGGACAAAAAAACAGGAAGTAGAGGTGGGGCAATGACAGCAGAAGTATTCTGGCAAGAAGGAAGCTCCCTCCTCAGTCCTGCCCAGAAATCAAAGAAGCAGGATGTGACCTGCCCTGCTGAAAAAGGTACTGAGACATGTGGCTAACATATACTAGAATAATGAGCTAATGTAGGTTATAAGAGCTAACATGAAGCCTGAGATAATGGGCCAATCAGTTTATAACTTATGGAGACATCTGTGTGATTTTCCTTGGGATTTGCTAGCTGTGGGACCTGGTGGAAGAACAGAAATCCTCAACAAAGCAGGCCCACATGTTACAAATGGCTGCCCAATGTGTGGACAACTGCATCCACATACAACCTGAGAGAGTTTGGGAAGTAATTCTAGACAGAAAAGAATAGAGTAAAGCATGGCTTCTTGGTAGCAGCAATTCCTCAGGTCTGCTCTGCTTGTTGGAGGCAAGCAACCACTCTCATTTAAGAAATGCTTTGTGACTCAGCTTTAGCTGCAAAACCTTGCAGCTCTTTTAAGAGGTCCTGCCACAAAACACCTAAATGGTATTGATGAAAGGCAGGGACCTTGAAATACCATAGAGTTGTGGCAATAAATATGGCTCTGGCCCATATCTCCACATTGAGCCTGGAATTTCAGAAAGCTAAGGAATGGGCTGGATTCAGCCGTCAAAGTCACAGCTTCAATCCTCTCCATATTGCAAATTAAAGGCTCGTGTGGTAATAAAAAGAGAGATTTACAGTTAAGAGAGATTCAAAGATGGCCTGGATTGTCTGAGTTCTACATCCAGAAGAGATTCAAGACTGCTGCCTGAGATGATCAAGCCACACAGGATACTCCAGTCAGGACTTGATCATAATTCTAAATTTTCTTTAGGTCCCCATAAGATTATCAGTGCCCCCAACAAACCGGAAGTAGCCTGGAAAACTAAACCCACATTCCCAAAACATGGACTGTGGATGTTGTCTTAAAAAAAAGGAGGGGGGGAGTGGTGTGGGAGAATTGTCTGTATTCTGTCAATTATGTTTTAAATAAATGATGTTTGGCTAGTAGCCAGGCAGGAACTATAGGCCGGACAACCAAACAGGAAGTAGAGGTGGAGCAATGAGTACAGGAGTAATCTGGGAAGAAGAAAGCTCCCTCCTCAGTACTGTCCAGACACCGAAGAAGCAGGACATGACATGCCCCGCTGAAAAAGGTACTGAGCCACGTGGCTAACATATATAAGAATAATGGGCTAATATAAGTTATAAGAGCTAATATGAAGCCTGAGCTAATGGGCCAATCAGTTTATAACTATGGAGACATCTGTGTGATTTTCTTTGGGACTTGCCGGCTGTGGGACCTGTTGAGATGACAGAAACCCCCAACAAAGCAGGCCCGCATGTCACAGGTTGCGGTTGCCCTTTCTTAGTGGGACTTCATTTGTCATCTTCTTGTAGCACTAATGTATAGAGAATCAAATCTGTATTATTTATCTGGATTTCTCAATTAGATGACTCCCACTGTTTTTACAATCAATTTCAGTTTCTTCTATTCTACAGAATGGCCATCTGACAAAAATAGATTTCATATATTGTTTTGATTGTAACCTATATTCATCCATAATATCATAAGCATAGAAAGAATTTGCATTATTTTCTCCCAAGTTACATATTTCAAAATATTCTTGATTTTATTATGTTGTTCTACATGATGTTTAGTAAAATTAGTAAGCAATAGTAGTCTTGACTGTTTCTTACACTATATGGAATATTGTAAATAAGATGTAAAAATGAGGCTTTTTGAAATGTTACCTAAAATATTTAACATTTCTTTTAGCAGGGATCTAAATAAGCTTCGTCTTCTAAAAAACAAAAACACCTTCTATTAATGTAGAATATTTGAAAGAAATAAATTTGTACTTCCAATTTCTACTTTTTGGTATATATTTTCAGGTATTTAACGTATCTTCTAATTTAATGTACATTATTTTAGTGCAGTCAAAAGATATTGCTTTATTTTCCTTTTTCTCCTTTTCTTTTTTTTGAAAATAGATTATTTTCTTTACAATATATGATTATTACAATTTCCACTCCCTCTTTTCCTCCCAGTTCCTGTCCACCTTCTATCTCCTCTGAATCTATTCTCTTTCTTTCTTTCATTGTAAAAGAACTAGAAGCCAGGGGGATGGCCATACACCTTTAATCTCAGCACTTGGGACTTCGGAAGCAGAGACCTGTGGATTTCTATGAGTTTGAGGCCAACCTGGTCTACAATGAAACTTCTAGGAGTGCCAATGCCACACAGAAAAACAATGTCCAAAAATCAAAAAAAAAAAAAAAGAAAACAAACAAATTCTTTATATGAGATAGTAGAAGCTAAAATGTGCAGAATGTTTGAAATGAGCACCATGTCAGATCCTTGCATCTTGCAGCACAAGCTTGGATTCTAAACTCTATATCTCACCTTTTCTCTACTTCTGCTTAGAACTCTCCCACTCTCTTTTTCTTTCATTTTCTTTTATATCTTTCTTTCTCTCCATCCCTCCCTCCCAACCTCTTTCTCTCTAGTCAAGATTTCTCTGTGTAGCCCTAGTTATCTTGGAATTGGCTTTGTTGGCCAGGTTGGCCTTGAACTTACAGCTATTCACCTTCCTCTGTCTCCCAAATGTTGGAATGCAAGGCAAACACAATTACTGTGTGCACCATTACCTGCCTGGAGAGATTTATTTATTATTTTTAAACATAGATGCTAAATAGAAGTCCATTGCCATATTTCAGGGCCTTATTTCTTCATCCAGGGCCAAGCATGTGCAAGAGCTTGGAATCTGACTACTATATTAATTTCCACAATTTTAGGGTTTAAAATTATTAAATTCTTTCATTAACAACATTCCATATTCTGGCCAAACTCTCTTAAAGTTGCTATTTTTTTTTTTTTTTTGATTTTGAGACAGGGTTTCTCTGTGGCTTTGGAGCCTATCCTTGAACTAGTTCTTGTAGGCCAGGCTAGCCTCAAACTCATAGAGATCTGCCTGCCTCTGCTTCCTGAGTCCTGGGATTAAAGGTATGCACCACCATCACCCGGCAAAAGTTGCATCTTTTGAAGAATTTTCTGTTAATGTTTGGTGCTATAACCTTGAGAACAGTCAAAGAATGCAATGGAAAACATACTGTATTATGCATGAATAGCTACTCTGAGGCTTGAATTGCTTTGCATACCTTTTTGCACATATTATTGACTAGAAATCTAAGATATGGAATCAAATTAATTGCAAGGAAAATCTGAGAAAGTCATTTGTTCAATGTGTTTTGAATGGAAAATATTACTAATTCCTAAGTGTTGGGGTTTAAGTCCTGCCCAGTCCCCGAGCTGTTTAGTCCTAGAGAAAATCACACAGAGAGTCTGTATTAGGTTATAAACTGATTGGTCCATTAGTTTAGGCTTTATGTTAGTTTTTATAATGTTTATTAAACCATTATCCTTATCTATGTTACCCACATGGCTTAGTACCTTTTTTAGTGGGGCAGATCACATCCTGTTTTTTTTTTTTTTTTGTGGACTGGGTAGGACTGGGGAAAGAGCTTTCTTCTTTTTAGAATACTCCTCTTCTGTATAATTATTTCAGCGGCTGGGAACCGGGTGCTGAAAACGCAGCCCTCTCCTCCCTACTACTCCTAAGAATCAATGGCAATCAATTTTCAAGCAAGAGAGGAAGATATTTTCAAATTATTGTTTTTAACAAGGTTAGATATTTGTTATTTACTTTGTGACAAAGGTTGATTTTGTTTTAGGTGAACAAATGGGTGCAGGTGTCTTGTGCAATTTAAAGTAATTACCCAGAGCAGTGTCATATTATACAAGGATCTGTATGGCAAATATGGAAATAGCACCCTGATTTATTGATACAGGAATATTTGCAAAGGAACAATGCTGTGTCACAATTTTGGATGATAACATTGAGTTAGATATAATGACATTCTCTTAGCTACATAATTCAATATTGTCTAATGTCATTATAGGCTAAAATATTTCTTTAGAGTGGCATCTAGGTTGAACACTTGGAGGTCACTTACTGCTTCACAAAATTTCTGATGGTTAGAGTTTATTTCAAAGTAATTAACAAATTATACTGATTATGAAAAAGCAAAGAACTAAGTTAGAATATTTGTGTGATAATTCACAGATTTTTATTCTTCTTGTTTATTTCATGTATATTGATTCAACTAATTCAGTAAAGGAATAATTTTCAGTGAGAAAGTAACTGAGAACAAAAGTGTAGCTCAGTGGTCTAACATATAGTTGATAAAACATACAAAATGACCCCCAGATATAGTCAATAAAGATATAGTTTATAAAGATATAGTTGATGTACAAAATGAGCACCTATTACAAGATAATAGACATGGTCTTGGGCAATAAATAGAATGTTTGGTATGTACTTAGTATAGAGTAATGGTAAATGAGGCAATAGGTATGTCAACCTGATATAATTTTTAAAGTATACTTGAAGTGAAATACTAGCCCTATTTTATGGTTTTATATATTTGTAAAGGAAGGGACAGGAAATCTAAGGATTCATGAGCTATTTGTATCTTATAGAAAGTGAGAAAGGGAATTGGTTTCCTTTAATGATGCAACATCTGGTAGGTTGATCACAAACCCTGAAAGGCCATATTCCCCCCAAAGTAGCTGGGTTGCATGAAATGAACTCAGTGGGAACAAATTCAAAATAAAACATCGTGCAAAATTTGGAAGGGAAGAAATGCTAGGTCATACTGTGAAATCTCTTTGTTCTCTGGTAGCTTGCATGGTATTTTCTGGAACCACAAAAGCTAGTACACAAGAAAGAGAGCTTTGGGTCATATTTGTAGCTATCTGAGTTATGTGTCCAAAGTGTGTGTTGTCTTCAGAATAAGGGACCAACTCTCAACCTCAGAGAGGCAATCAAACAAGGCTAAGCTTTATTGTTTTAGGAGTCACTTGAGCTATTCTTACCAACCCTTCATGGGGGTGCTTTTGATCTAGTACTGGAGTTTGCTAGTCTGTATTTCTTGTGGGGAGCATTGTTGACCCAAAAGCCTGATTTAATTTAATATGTCCCCCTTGAGGTGTCATACACACACACATGGGGGGCAGAGAGGGAGAGACAGAGAGAGAGAGAGAGAGAGAGAGAGAGAGAGAGAGAGAGAGAGAGAGAGAGAACCAGTTTCATTGAACTAGTAAGGTCATAGAACTTAGAAAACAGTCTACTATCAAGACTTTGCTACTCTAGTATAATTATTTCACTCTAAATCTTGCCTTTTAACCATGGAGAAGTATAGTCACCAATTACCATCAAACAAGTTTCATATTACAGGAAATGAAGAACACCAGAGAAAACAATAAATGCACTCAAAAATGCACAGATGATAGGGACGATGGCCCAAATGGACACATCTATATTGCAACTTCTGCATCAATAGTTCAGGTTGCATTGTGGAAGAGGGTGAAAAAACCTTTTGGAACCAGAGTGCCCTGAAAGAAAATTGTAAAACAGTCTCTCCCAGAAATGACTGTAAAAACAAGAAAGAACAATACCAATATCAATGATTCTCTTAAAATAAATGGGGCATATTTGCATAGAGTTTCACTACAGATAACTTTAACTATTAGGAGAAATAGAATGAGCCTTTTTGAGAAATGAACCCCATTATTTGTTGTATTGAAATGCTTGGTATTGAAACCATATACACACAAACAAGTAAGCAGATTTAGCAAGATGTATGTGTGTGTATGTGTTCACGTATGTTTGTGTGTATGAATGCATGTATGGATATTTGTGTGTGTGTGTGTGTGTGTGTGTGTGTGTGTGTGTACCAAAAAAGGCTTGCAAATTGAAAGTGTGGTTTCATGAAAGTGTTCATGGGAAGATTGCTAGGGGGGTCTGGAAAGAAAAGTGATGCTATTCTGTTTCAAATGATGGTATTTGGAAGAGGAATCCCTAACATTATTCCATAATAAAATTTCATGATAAGAAGCACTTCTTTGTAAAAATTGATATTTAAAGTTTTAGGACTGGAGTTAATTGAAATCCTAAAAGCTAAGGTGCAAATGTACAGTTAAATGGAAAAATAAAATATTACAGAAAACTTACTGAAACTTATAGTATGCTATAGTATGCTAGGACAGACATAGAAGTAAGTGAAGAATGGCTCCTAATAGGAACAAAGTAGACCAGAAAATTTAGTCCTATATCTGCAACATTCTAAGAGCACCAAATCAGAAAATAACAATTAGTCAGATAGTCCCTATAAACTTGAACATCTGGGAATATCAGGTCAAAGTACAAAAAATTTTAACCAGGAGTAATATGAACTTGATCACAGACATTACATTTTATTAAAATACTAAATTTGTTAGTTTCATCTCAATAGCTCAAAACTATACTCCTGTCTCAGTTCAGAGAAAACATATTGATATATTTTCTATCTCCTGAAGAAATGTAAATATAAATTTTGCTACTTATAGTAGAATAAGAAATAAATATTAAGAAATAAATAAGAATAAAATATTAATTAAGAGATAATAAGATATACATCAATTAAACCTAAATTTGTTTATGTAACTGAATATTTTTATTATAAATACATATTTATATATTAATGTATAGAAAAGTAAAATAAGTGAGAAATAAAGATAGGACATTGATTCAGGAAATGTGAATAAAAATAGATAATACAATAAAATTTTAAAATTTAAGGGAAGGGTCTGTTCACTCTCTTCCAAAGCCATGCAGAATGTTTCTACGAAGAGACCTATTTACATATGGTACCATAGCATGATTAACTTAAAGGTGAAACTCACTAGTAGAAATAACTTCATTAAAAATGCTACACTTTAGAAAATGGAAGATCTTTCTACTTGCAAGCTTAAATTGGGAATTAAGGCGATGACCCAAATAATTAGGGTAAAAAAAGCTATACATAGCTGAAAAATAGAACTTTGAGGCTTAAATCATCACAAATTACTGTCTACATACATCAAATTAATCATGCAATTACTCAGCATGCAGATAAAATATAAGATATATCTTTAAACCTATGTCATTTCTGTAGGCAGACACTCACACTGATTTATTGTTTTTATCATTTTTCTTTCTTTCTTAAAACACTAATGATTATTGTATTTAAATTAACTAATTCTGATGTTCAGAGAAGAGATAATATTACTTTAAGCTTATACTAAATAGAATTTCGGTAAGTTTTTTTTAAAAAATATTTGCATACAAAGGCTGATATATCAAGGAGAAAAACTGGATACAAAAATGAATCCATTTGAATCATCTAAACTATGTTAATAAAAAATACAGCAGCACTGAATCTTCATATAGATGTTACCTCCTGCCATCCATTGATCTACTGATTCTCAGATAAGTGACTGACATGGTGTTCTCTGTAGTCTTAATATACATGTGAATGATGTCTGCCTCAGCTGTTGCCCATCTCTTCTGTGGTGGCTTGCTTTCATTCCTTCCTACCTTCTTTCTCTCTGTATTCTCTCCTCCATGTAACTCCTGTTACTCTTCTTCTTTTTCCTCAGACAGTTATCCTCTTCCATGGAACCCTTCATGTATCTGATATATCCACACTTTATTGCAATCTGGAGAAAATAAGGAAAACAGAAAATAGAAATGTAAACAAGAAATACTCTCATTGGAATAGAATTTTACTTAAAATCAAATTAGGTTGCAATAATACATTTTAAAAATAAATATAAAATTTTCAATAAAATGTGTGGTCCTAATATGAAAATAATTATTTATAGTATTACTTATTTTAAATAACTTTATTTTGTCATTTTCAAATAACCATGTCCTACAGAATGTATAGAAAACAGTGTAATGTTTTTTGATATTACTATCATATCCTTGAAGATTAAAGTCTGTAGTGTGTACTTGCATCTGGCGACTTGACTGGGAATTTTGTAGAAGTACTTTTATACTTTGTTTTCTAATTTTTTTGAAATATCATCTTCATTATCACAAAGTTAAAGCATACTTGTGGCTGATGTGGGTCAACTACAAGAAGTGCATTTTATCCACTAAAGTACAGGAAAGGTAATTTAATTATAAAGAACGTTATTATTTTTATATAACTTCTTTAAATTCATATATGCAAGATAGCATCTTTGAACATTTCCATGATTTTATATACTGACTGTTTCTCTTACTGGTTGGGATAATAAAATTTAATCAATAAAATTATACAATTAAGATGTTTTCCTTTATACCAATGAAGTTTGTATGCTATTCATACATTGTATGAATTTTGGGCTGGAAAATAATTTATGTTGAAATGGTAAATGTTCAACTGTATATTTTCTTGAAATGTAACCACATTCAACTTATCTTTCCAAGATTGATGATAATAATAAAAACCCTTAAATGTGATTGAAATATGCTGAAACACATCTCAGCTGAACCACTCTGTAAGTCCCCAAGCATAATTTTTAACATAGAGTTATATAGAGAACAAATGAATAAATAAAATTTGAGAGTAAAGTGAATTTATTTTTATAACTGTGCTTGGAAATAATATTCATATGCATTGAGTTTATCAAGAATGTATTCTAGAAAAATAAATATAAAGAAAAAATAAATAGGATTTTTGTATCAAGATTTGGATAAAACTCAGAGTTGCCCTACAGTGGAAACTAGGCTCTTTGTGAAGGACTTGGGAGGTGTGAGCCAAAAAATGAATGTGTGTGATATTGTGCTAGATCTTAATAAGCCTCATTAAAACAACAACGACAGCAACAACAACAACAAAACAACTTTGAAAATAAAAGTGAATATTCAATAAGGAATATAATATTTGTTACAAATGTTAGAGAGTCTAAAAGAAAACTGAAAGATGAGTGGTTTGCTCTTGTAATGCCAGCACTCAGTAGCCTAACACAGGTTGTTTGGAATGATTTTGTGGCCCATCTGTGCCCAAGGACCATTGCATAAAAGGACACAGGGAAATTCATATATGCAGATGGTTAAGGAGTTTTCTGTGAGATTATGTCTTCTGTTGGAGAGTGGTCACTTTTGGTTCCCAGCTGCCTGGCAAGCTTAGACTCAAAACAATCACACAGGAACTATATTACCTGAATCACTACTTGACATATTAGCTCTAGCTTCTTATTGGCTAACTCTTATATTAATTTAACCCATTTCTATTAATCTGTGTATCGTCATGTGGCTGTGACTTACTGGGTAAAGTACCAAGCATCTGTCTCTGGTGATTCTGTGGCTTCTCTCTGACTCCATCCTTCTTTCTCCCAGCATACAGCCTACCTTTCCCCACCTAGTTCTATTCTTCACTGCCATAGGCTGGAAACCTTTATTCTTTAGCCAATAAAAGCAACACATAGACAGAAGGATGTCCCACACCAATCTCCTAGCAATTTCAGAAGCTACACTGATAAAAATCTCATCAACATTATTGTCTAAACATGAGCTAAAAAGGACAACTGCAACAGACATGTTAACTTAGTAAAACCCATGAGGTTTAGCTTGACACAAAGACACACAGGAAAATTTATAATGGAAGAAAATGTCCTCACCAAGAAAAAACAGACCAATTAGTTATTCAATGCCAAATGATCAACCTTGAGAATATATATACAAGAAGTATTATACAGACAGAGAAGATTATAATATATTGAGGAATATATTTGTGTGTATATATATATGGAAAATGTATGTAACAACATTTTATGTAAAATGAGGCTATGAATTTGAGACAGGGTAAAGAGGGGTATATGGGAAGTTTTTAAAGGAGGAGAAAGAAGAGAAAAATATTATAAAATATTATAAACTCAAAAATATTAAAAAATATAAACTCAAAAATTAAACAATCAAATAATTAACCTATTTAATAAAAAAATAGAGAGATGAGAGAAAATAAGGAAGGGTGACAGAGAAAGAAGAAAGGAAGAAAGGGTGAAGGAAGGAGAAAGAAGGGAGAAAGGAAGAGAGAGAGTGAGGGAAAAAAGAAAAGAAGGAAAGGTAGGGAAGAACTGAAATTTTATGAAGACTCTGAAATTGATTTTCCAACAAAATCACACAAAATATAGAATTAGAGAAAACAAAAGCAACATCAGTTGTAATTTTTCATGAATACACTCTACTCTCATTGAGAATTTAGAACTGGTACTCAGTGATAAGTGGGACTGAATTTCCTGTAATGACTCTTGCCATCAAAGAAGAACAATGATGATCTTCTCCCCAATATAAAAGCCTCCAATATTAGTTTCTCAAGGCTATCAGCAAGGTCAAGTAGGGCACTGCCTCACATCACTTTGTACATATGAGCAGTGGTAGAGTTTCCCAGTTCTCAGAGTTACAAATTATAATCAAGCAGAACCATAGATTGCTCATTCTCATACTAGCCATTAACTGCTGTCTTTATCTGTCTTAACCAGGGTACTTCCCATAAAAGGGTGAGTCTTAAATCCTATTTATCACAAGTTCATTTGAGGGCTGGTGTGACTCTCCTACATAGGTAGTCAACTCAGAAAGAGAGCTGGAGAGAGGAGGATGAAGTTAGGGAATAAGGAGGAAGGGGTAAAGGAAGGGAGGGAGGGAGAGAGAGGAGAGAGAGAGAAAGAGCAATGCCCTCTCTTCCATGATATGCGGAATTGGGCACACCACTTCGTCTACACTTGAATTAACATACAATCCTGTTTACTTTGTTATTTTGTTGTTGTTGCAGAAAACATGTCAGGCAAATAATATTGCTGCTTCTTATCCCATAACAAAAGAAGGAGCAATTTCATTAATCTAGCACCTTCCATGTGATAACAGAGATTTATGCCCAGATGCCAATTCACTGGCTCTTTATCCAGAAACAGAAGGCTATCAGTGCCAGGCTATTCTCTCTGTCCAACATCTGTGTCAGAAAATATATCAGGTCATGGATTCATATCCCTGAACGCAGTGGCATAGATTTATTTGAAAGGTATAGACATTCTACAGTTAGAGATGAGAACATGCTTCTGTTTGCCAAAATCAACTTCTAGCTACTATGTCCCCACACTGTTATCAATGGGAGCATAAAGTCAGAAGGAAGCAGCAGGAATTTAGCAGGTGTTCTGGATGAAACATTAAGAACAAATCAGACGTGAAAAGGATTATAGGAAATTAGAGGGTAAAATAGGAAGCCTAGCATTTACACTTTGTAGAAAATACACAATAAATACAGCCAGATCATTGTATACAGAGTTTAATGAGGTTCACATACTTTCTAACATATTTTTAGTGTACACAAAAAATTGTGCAACCAAAAATCATCCCACTTGTAAAAAAATTTAGTAACTCATAACCTCATTATGGAAAATCAACTAAGAATCATAGTATTTTAGGATATGCTCCACAGCGTCTGAAAAACTCTATTAAGTTTTTCAACATAGAATTGTTGCAACAAGCATTTACCAAGTTTTAAAAATATAAATAAACAAACAAATAAAAATTAAAGATAAAAATTAAAATTTCCATATATTATAACTATATAGTCAAAGCATGTGAGAAAAACCACAAATGTAAACCTGCTGGTAAGAACAGCAATAGACAAGTTGGATGTGTAAAATGGTGAAGAGAAGAACAAAAATGACAGGAAGAATGAACTTGAGGACAGACAGAATTACCTCCGTCAAATTAGAGGCAAGTAGATTGAGCCAGATGAAGTAGGAACACATTCTCAGGGAAAAGTATAGCAGGAAATTGAACATTTTATTATCTGTACCACTATGATCCTAGTATGACACTGGAAGATAAAGGGAAGGGGGTAAAAAGCTTTTAGAAGAAATTAAGTTTGCAAGTTACCAAATAAATCAAAATAAAAATACCTGGATTCATGACAGTGACACAGTTTCACCAACAAGGCTGCACCACATTTCCAAACAGCACTGCCAACTGAAGCCCAAGTATTCATTCAATACTTGATCCAGTGAGAGATATATATTATTCAAACCACAACAAGACCTTTCAAATTCTATGCTCTATCTGAAGATTATATATAAATAGTTCACATCTGGAAGAGAAATGATAGGTTGTGAATGCAGCCAGCTCAGGTAAGAGTCCAATTAAATTGAGCCTGAAAGACCAAATGCTATGAACACCCATGATGTAAGAATGAGTCTTGAGTGATGGAAAGGCATGTAGCTAAAGCATTTGTTTGCTCCACTAGCTTTCCAACTTTCTGTTTCCTTAGCCTTATTTTTTGTACTTAATTCTTTCTTTGTCAATCAAATGCTTTCACTATGCCTTTGCCTTTGTATGTTGTACATATGTAACTTTTAATTAGTTAGGGAGATAAAAGTTTAATTCTTTAAATTGCATTTGAGAGCCTTAAGCAAAAATATATATTACATAATTTTGTCTCTCTTTTCTCCATCCTCCAATTTTTCCTGTTCCTATATAGTTCCTCTAAAAGTCATATTTTCCTTAATTTTTGTGATATATATATATATATATATATATAAACACAATCATTTAAGATTGTTCATGTGTGTGTGTGTATGTGTTTATGGTTTGTCTAATTTGTATAAGTTAACATATCAGTTTTCTTCTCATCCCTGTACAATGCTTATCCCTCCTCTCTCAGCAGCCATTTGTTGCTTCTAGCTCTTTATCTAGATTTGGAACCTTGTGATATTTTTTTCTATCTATGTTGGTATGCCAATAGGTATTTTCATTAATGGGTCTTGTTTTAGGAACAATTTTCTTGAAATTTCAGAAGTGAAGGTTCTTTGTAATATCTAAATGACATTATCTAACAGCAGGCATTCTAGGCATTCTAGTTCTCTCTCTATTATAATGTATTTTGCTTCACTGTTAGCATTTTCTTTCAGACATAGTGGAGTTGCATGTGAATGTATCAAGTGCTTTATTCTTTATATTTGACCAGTGTGATTTTGTTATAATGCAGTTCTTGGATGAATCATCTATAACTTGAATATGATTTACTTCTCAGATATTTTGAACTGAAATTTCAGTGATCTTAGCTCTTTGAACTGTGGAGAATTTAGGAACACCTAGAGATTGAATAACCATAATCTATGTTATAAATATGAGCTTGGATTATCAGAGAACAGAAATTGAGTATTATGGTATTTAATATACACTGTTTTTTTTTTTCAAAGTGATCCCATGTTTATGGTTTGATCCCAAGTTGGTTGTTCATATCATTGGGATTTGAACCCATCTAGATTCTGAACCATTACCCCTTAAGGAATTTAATGCATAAAACTCTTGTTGGCTTCATAATTCCATGCCATTTTAGGAGGTTGAAACCATTTAGATGTGTTGTGAGCTCTAGAAAATCAATTTTTGTTCTTGATTTTCTACATGACATGTGTTGAGCAGTTCTACACTGCTGTATCTTCTTCTATAACCTTTTTCTCACCACAAATCAGAAATAAGAAAGGAAACCTAACATAAATTGAAATATTTGAGTAAAGATATACCTTTCGTATATCAGGCTGTTTTTCTCAAACGTTTGACACAGTGATGAAAAATGCACCAAGGTACTTCCTCCCAAAATTTACCACATTCCAAAATATTACTTTTGTAATTTTAAAACAAAAAAAAATTTTAATCTACATGAATAGTGGTTTCTTTCTGACAAGGAAACATAATTTAAATAAGAATAGATTTCTCACTTACCATGAAAAAAATTGCAACAAAAATAAGTAATACAATGTTTTCATAGTCTGGGAGTAAACAATTCTTAATTTAGAACTTAACACATGTCAAAATATAATTCTTAATTAGTAAGAATTCAAATCATTCCCATGTTCTGGTAAAAGATTAGTATTTGTTACCAGGGATCTCTTTTTAAATTAAAACAATATGAAACTCTCTAATTACAAAAATGATTATAAAGTAGAGTTAGAATTTAAGAGAAAACAACAAAAGAATATGTTTATCAGCATATATATATATGTACATATACATATATTTATATATAAATGTGTGTGTATATATACTGTGTATTCTTGATATCCAGTAAGGGAATAGGAGGGTGTCATATGCCCTGGAATTTGAGTTAAACTTGATTGGAGATTAAAGTCTCACTATTGGAAATCAATTCTAAGTCCTCTGGAAAGGAAAGAAATGTTCTCTACTATGGAGCCATCTCTCCAGACCCATTTTCCTTTATGAATTAACTTATATTTGATGTTTAAGGTAAATTTACAAAATCAAATAATGTCATCTGCATAGAGGAAAATAGAGGATTACATTAAGAAAATGAGATACAATGTATTTTGAATCATGATAATTGTATGAAGATACATACTTGATAAAAAAGAATTACATGCATATGTATATGTGCAATCAACTAAATGCATACTTAAATAGACAATTTCCTTAGTTTTAGGAGAGGAAGGTATCAGCTCCAAGATTTCCAATAACTTGTTTCAAGCATATTAATCAATCTTCCAATCAAAGAGCGAAATGGCAGCCATATTGAGAAGAGTAAGGAAAGTTTATTAACTCCAGATCTATTTTTTTAGAGACTGACAGAACACTTGGAGAAATTGGTAGCTATAAGAAGGAACAAAGATGAGGGATTGGTTAATGAATATCAGATGGTCAGGCTATAGTTGAGCTGATTTTTGTCTCAGAACAAGTTCTGTAAGGTGACCTGACATGATTAGTGTTATCAATAGAGAGCTACTCTTTATCAATAGAGACTGCTTTTGCTGAAAGGGGCAACTGTAGTTTATATATGATGTAAATGTTTGCATTTTCAGGGAAGTGCTCTCATTATGGCTAATTTGACATATAAAATCAAAATTCCCTAGGTATAATTGTAGTTCCTTTTCTTACAGATATTTATCAATTAGCCTGGACACTTGAATAACTTAAGCAGATACTAACTCAGAAAGCTAAGAGAAGGTTAGAGAGGCAGGAGAGGTTTACAGGGATAAAAAGTTTTGTTTAGGTAGGCCTAACTTTAGTGTGAATAATCTCATTGAATATTCCAAACTTGCCAACTTAATTTTGTCATTGTTCTCACTGAAAATGGCTAACAGGTGAAGGATACAGTTAAAGGTATAAAGTTCCTCATTATATACCTTTTCTAACTTCATACATTATCTGATATTCAAAAATTAAATATTTCATAATGTAAATAATATTTTCATGATGTATAGCACTTACCTAAATATATGCTGTAATAATGAGGATAAGGCACAATATAGTGAACAGTATGATACAACATCAACCATTTCCCCAAAGAACTAACTTTCCAGGGAACTATAACTAGTTTGAGGAGATTGTTTACATGTAGGTGACTTGCTGTGAAAACATGAAGGCCTGAGTTTGAATCCCAGACAAACATGTAAAAATCACGTTGTGGAAGATGAAGGCAAACGAAGCCTTGAGAAGTGCTGGCTAGCCTGTGGTGTAGGAGGGTCTTCTGTTTGTGTATTGCCTACATTGGTTAAATAAAGAGACTTCCTTGGCCTTTTGATAGGGCAGCCCTTAGGTGGGCAGAGTAGACAGAATGGAAGGCTGGGAGAGAGAAGGCAATGTGGCAGACGCCATGCTTCTCTGGCCCAAGATGGACACTGGTTAGACTCATGCCGGTAAGCCACAGCTCAAGTGGCGATACACATTAATGGAGATGGGTTAAATTACTATGTGAGAGTTAGCCAATAAGGGGCTAGAGATAATGGGCCAGGCAGTATTTCAATGAATACAGTTTCTGTGTAATTATTTTGGGCATAAGCTAACCGGGCGCCAGGAATCCAGCCCTCTCCTCCCTACTATAAGCCTCTTTCCAAAATAGTAGGCTCAAGATTATATAAGAGCTCTTATCTCAAAAATAAGATGGACAACAATAAAAGACAACTGACAGTGATTTCTCTCCTCCATGAATGATCACAAGGGCACCATTATGAATTATTCAGAAATTATATAAACAATACGGTTCAACATTATTTTCATAAGTGAATACAATTTACACTTACTCTAATTCACTCCTTCTACCAACTCTTGTGTTTGTTTAAATTTTATTTTACATACCAACCTCAGTTCCCCTCACTCCCCTCTTCAAGCTCCCCCTCTTAACCCACCACCTCCATTCACTGCTTGGAAAGGACAATGCCTCACATTGGAACTCAACAAAATCTGGCACATTAAGTAGAGGGAAGACCATGCTCCCGGCCCCCACTTCCAAGTCACCTGTATCAAGGCTGAGCAAGGCATCACACCATAGGGAATGGGCTTCCAAAAGCCAGTTCATGCACCAAGTCCCACCTCCAGAGTTTCCACAAGCAGACCGAGCTACACAATTGTCACACATGTGCCAAAGGGCCTAGCTTGGTCCCATGCAGGCTTCCCAGATGTCTGTCTAGAGTCCATGAACTTCCACAAGCTTGAGTCAGCTGTCTCTGTGGGTTTCCCTTTTATGATCTTGGCCCTCCTTGCTCATACATTCTTTCCTCCCTCTCTTTAACTGGACTGCAGGAGCTTTAAGGCTCTGCCTTGTGCGTGACTGTGGATCTCCGCATCAGCTTCCCTCATTTACTGAATGAATGTTCTATGATGACACCTAGGCTAGTCTATTTGTTCCAGTTACGACCTAATCACTGAAAAGTAACTTAGTTCCACTGTCATATATTTTAACTGTAAAATACAAATACTGCATGCTTTTTTACATTTCTATGCAAAGTGAAAACATGCAATATTTGTATTTCTGAGCTTGGCATATTTTACCACCATGATGACCTCCAGTCCCTCTTATATTCATATAAATTGTATAATGTCCTTCTTTACACCTAACTGGTATTCCATTCCTCATTTATATCACATAATCTGTAGTCATTCTTTTATTGATAATTGCCTAGGCTGAATTTTAATTATTTTATCAAATTATATTACAGTGTTGCCACAAAACAGCATGTGATAGAAACATATTGAGACACAGAACAATACATAAACTCATGGAACACAGTACAAAACACCACTATCATGGATAATTACTGGTTGGAACTCCAGTTTCAATTCAGAGTTAGTATTTACATTCACACTAAAGGAAAAAGTTATGCTTGTCTTTCTGTGTCTAGGTTATCTCTCACTGGGTTATTTGCAGCTTTAAACATTCATCTATAAATTTCATTGTATCTACAGATGAATAATATTTTATTGTGTTTTGTGCACCTCTTTTTTGTTATTCACTTAGCACTTGATAGACCCTAAACTGTTTTTATACTCTGGATATTGTGAATAAATAACAATGATTTCTGCAAAATACAGCAAGTATCACAGTAGGAGGTAATAGAGCTATTTGAGAATATTCTCTATAGTTTTATAACTGGATAATAAATTAGATCTATTTCTATTTTGAGGAATTTCCACACTGATTACAGTCATAGATGTTCCAGTTTGTATTTTTCCCATGGTGATAAGAATTCCTCTTCCCCTATATTCATGTAGGCATTTATTTTCATTTTTGTCTTTTCATGTGAGTCATTATTACTAGAGCAAAATAAAAATCTCAAAGTTGTCTTAATGTTAATTTTTCTTCTAGCCAAAAAATTTAATTTTAAAAAAATTTCTCAACCACTTATATTTTTGAGTACTCTGTGTATTTCAATATTCCTATTTTTTCAATATTCCAATTTTAATCATGTCATTCGTTTTATCTGTGTCTCTTTTACAATGATGGTCTCTTCTATTATTAATTGTTATTACATGCATATATATTTATACTTGTATATTGCTAATTTAACATACTCAATCTGTAATATGTTACTCAGATGTATGTTTTCAAGGTGGAATATGGTATTAGATAACCAAATTGTGTGCTCTCCCTGGAGAAGAATATTTCTTTGGCTCTCAGCAATACTTAGTTTCCTGCATTCTTTTTCTAGGGTTGAAGCCACCTGGGCTTCTCAAGGTACATTTGTATTGTCTACAAGGTATGTGTATTGGTGTCATCCTTGTTCACCTCACATTTGATGACATATTGGGTTAAGTTTCTCACTTTACCAGGAGATACAGTCTCATAGAATCCTCCCTGATCTTCTGCTTCCTGCAATCTTTCCACCCCCTCTTCCACAATATTCAGTGTGGTTTAGGTGTGGAATCATTGTCCTTTTGGGAGTGGGTACCAACACTCAGAGTAGTTGTGGGTTTCTATAACTTTTTTTATCTTCTGAAAGCAGAAGTTTCCTTGATAAGAGTTGAGGACGGAACTTTTCTGTGGCTATGGGTACAGATGCTTAAATTGTAAGAATTTATGCTGGAGGTAGGCTTTATGTTTGTAAGGAAACACAATGTCATTACAAGTTGATAATACAACCAGTACATGTGTTCTTATGATAAATTATATTATCCAATATATACAATATGAAATGCCCTCAATTCAGCTTACAAGCCATACATTACATAAAAAGAGTGAGTTGGCATGTGACATCCTATTTTGTAGTCAGAGGCAGTAGATAATGATAAGGAGACAGTGTTTTCCATACAATGTGGCAGCAAACACATGAACTTATAGCAGTAGTAACAGTATGCACAAGACCTGGCCAAGATCAAGGCAAACAAGTGCCTAGCACAGAGAAGTTGAGTACAAAATCCCACCCATGGATCGGGAGCTACTGGAAGTTCATAACTGCTGCGACGGGAGAGCCAACATTCTTTATGATCTGAAGAATATCTTTCTCCAGTGTATAGCCACAACACAAGAATACATGAGCAGCACAAATTGAACTTCATGAGTATAAGAAAAAATAATGCGTATGCAAAGCTAAGTGGATAGTGAAGTGAATTTGTTCTATAAATAATGGGTCCTTTAATACGTTGTATTAACCTCTCAAAGAATTAGTTAAAAAAGAGAACAGCACAAACAGAAAATATAAATTAAGAAATAACTTTTGTTGCTATTTTATATTTAAATGAAACATAAGATTGTAAGCAAAATATTTGCCTTAATTGGCAGCATGCAAAATGAGTTTTGATTTTTAATGTCTAAAATCATAAATATTTTACTTCAGTGTTTACACATGCTTTCCTACTAGCTACCAAATGGAATATAAGCTGTTGAGTGAAAGGCTGGGGATGTACTGAGTTGTGATACAGAAACATTTAAAGTTCAAAATTCCTATTAACTTTTCAATTTCACTTCTTCAAATTGTGGCTTCTTTTATTTCACCTGATAATTGCAGATTTTGGTCTAAACTTACACTCCCCACTAAATGTCAGATTTTAACATTTTTATCATGTGAGACACAGAAAAGGCAAGAACATTGCCTGACAGGCTATCATAGAAGATATCCTATTAAGAAAACAAGATATAATTAGATTAGGCAAATCAAATAACTACTTAATACCTACTATTGTTTACAGATACCCACATTTTAGGATAATGTAGGTGTATTTAAAACAAGAGTTTGTAAATCATTTATAAAGAAATAATGTTTGGATGAAATTCTATTAATGTATAAAATAATTAGGTCCATAACTAAATTTCAAATTTTACCATAGGAAGTATAAAATACTTTCAGGTGTGATCTGTTCCAAAATAAGTTAGCTTTTATCATTATGTGTGTTTGTACATATTCATGTACATATATTTTGAGATATCATTGTTATGCTAAAGTCTAATGTACAGGTCAACCACAGTCAAAACCTCTATCATTGGATTTTCTTTAGGATGTTGTATAGAGAAAATAAAACATTGCTGGAAAATATTAAGGTAATTTTGGTTTTGAAATGTATTTTAGAGATAATAGTTGCTTATATAATGACCAAATCATAATTAGTTTCTGAATTCAGTGAGGTCATGTTGTTGTTCTTTTGATTTTTCAAACATTGAAATTCATAAAATAAAAACCTGTGGTAATTATTGTATTTTTTCTTTTATCAGATATAATGTGTATAATTTTTGTTAGACTGACATTATCTAACATTACCCCCAGTTCATCTGACAAACACAACATTGATTATATTTGCATTCAATTATTTCAAAATTTATTTGGTATATGGCAGTCATAGGATAAGTTAGTGCTTCAGTCTTCTTCTATATTATTTGAGACAGGGTCTATGTTTGCTCTCTGCATATGCCAGGGTAGCTAACCCTAGGGCTATCATGGATTCCTCTGTGTTCTCCTCATATCTCACTGTAGAATTGCTTACATTACAGATGCTTGCCTTAGTATTCTGTTTTCAGTGGGCTCCTTTGATTTAAACTCAAGTCTTTATGTTTACAGTAAGTATTTTAATCATTAAGTTCCCTACACATGCCTATATAACTGCAGCACACGACGCCTGTCTGTGATCTATGCACTACCATACAGTTCGTGAGCTTCGGGCAAGGAGCTGGAAGTTGAAACACAGAGACACACAGACAGAGAGAGAGCACAGACAGAGAGACAGAGCTCTAATCACTGGTAAGATACCCTTTATTCAATAGCACCATGGAGGCTTATGTACCCAACAATCAGGTGGGCCAACAGGTGAAAACCTTATCCTCTGATCCTCAAGGCAACACGTGCTCGTGAAGCAGAGCTGGTAAACAATTTTGACACAGCTTTCAGTAGCTCAAATCAGAAGGAAAGGAAAGATCTCTAACAGGGAAGAGCAGCTGAAGGCCAGGACTCCAGATGGTCCCAACATATAACAATTTTATTTCATCATTTAACCTATATAACAATCTTACTTTTATTATTTAGCCATAAATAAATGAAGGTCAAGAAATTTCCCATTCAGTAAAGCACAGATAGAATAATAAGAAATCAAAAATCCAATTCATAGTTTTCACCTCCAAATCACCCAAAGAATTTTGCTATTGTGACTTCTGAGTTATTGATGTGTGCAAAGGTCGGTTTGTATGTGTGTTTGCACGTGTGTGTGTGTGTGTGTGTGTGTGTGTGTGTTTGAATTGTGGTTGAAATTATTTTGAAGTCAATTTGTCCAATATGGAATGTCATTTCAATAGATATATCCCATAGTCCTTTTATTGTCCATTCAGTTTTAAAAAAGAGTGTGTTACCACTGCAAGACTTCACAATTTAATTCCACATTCTAATATATCACCTCTCCAGATTGTGATGTGGTTTTATTTATTTATTTTTCTATGTGAATAATTGTTTTATTTTAATTTTTCTTAATTTTTTTATTCTTTTGCTTTATAAATAATACCATCCAAAATTTCCACTTCCTCCCCTCCTCCCATTTCCCTCCTACTCCCCTACCTCTTCTCCCCCCTCCCCCTCCAGTCCTAAGAAAGGGCAGGGTACCCTGCCCTGTGGGAAGTCCAAGACCCTCCCCCGTCTATCCAGGCCTAGGAAGGTATGCATCCAAACAGACTAGGATCCCAAAAAGCCAGTACATGCAGTAGAATCAAATCCCAGTGCCATTATCATTGGCTTCTCAGTCAGCCCCATTGTCAGCCATATTCAGAGACTCCGGTTTGATTACAGTTTTTATCTTACTATACGTAATTACAATAAAATTTAAATATTTAATCTTGAAGAGAATCAGGTCACAGATCATAATGCCATCTGCTTGTGCATTGTAAAAAAAAACACATAATTTGGGTTTTATAAGTTGCTATATTATAAAATATTTGTGGACAATTATACATTATGCTCTATAGGGGTGTCTTACTTGGGGTTTTACTATTAGGATAAAACACTGATCTAAAGTAACTTAAGGACTAAGAGATTAATTTGGTTTACATAACTCACATTGTAGCCCATTAAGAGAAGCCAAGGCAGGAGATCCAGACAGGATTTGAAGCAGAAGCCACAGAGGAAGTGTAATTTCTCTTTTGTTCCTCAGAGCTTGCTCATCCTACTTTCTTATGTATCCCAGAGGTATCTGAGTGAGTTAAGGCATCCAACATCAGTCATTAACCAAGAAAAAGCCCCTTCAGACTTGCCCACAAACAGTTTGGTGGAGCTTTGTGAGATTCCTCTTCCCAAATAATTCCTGGATATGTCCAGTTTATGGGAATGAAATAGTATAAGGAAATTATATATTGTATTGACTGCCAGATCCTTTTATTATGATAAATAAGAGTGGAATTTTGAATAGCAAGCACCCAAACACAGTCTGTTAGAAATATTTCAACCTCTACCAAAATATAGAGAGGAGATAGAGTTCACAATAACATATTTTGTATTTTACTAATACATAAAATGCACACTATCAAAGGCTCCAAACACAGAGATATTAAGATGGTAGTATCATTTATCTTGATTAAGTCAGTAATAATATTTGTATTAAAATACTCTATTGCTCACATAACTATGTACAATTGTTAAATTAAACAATTAAATTAAAAATTAAGCAATATTCAAGAAGCCAGGGTTGAATAACCTATAAGGGAGATTGGTTAAGTGATAATTTTTGAAAAGTGATACAGGAATATCTTCCTATCATTCATAGGAGTTGCATTTTTTATTTTAAAGCATAACCTGTCTTCTGAATTGTTTTGATAATTGTAAGACAAATCTCAGATTATGAGCTGATTTTCATTTCCTCACTCATATCCATTACTATGCCCTATTGCTAGACTGGGTTAGGATTGTAGTTGTCAGAAAGCCATTTCTTTGTTTTGATCCCTCCTTTTGATTTGGCGATTTACTTTATATATAATACAAAACACCATCTATTTAACTGAAGTACAGCATATTATGTAGTATAGAACCTTGACCCTTACCGCAGTATTTATTAATAGGATTCTTTTATTGTGGCTGCTGTCTTTTGAATTCTATATCCCTAGGTAATTTTAAAATATTTCATACATACTGTTATTTTGTTTCATTATCAATTTCCTGATTATTGTTGGGTTCTCCTTTTCCCCTAGTCACGATCTATTCTTTCTCTATAAGACAGCTCAATTTCCACCAGCAGTAACACTATAAAGATAAACAACCTATGTTTGATGTGCAAAAACAATATCTCTTGATCAAAGGCACTGTTTCAAATAGTTGGTATAATGCTAACACCTACTAAATCTTCATTTTGACTCTGTTATTAATATTCACTTATTCCCATAGCTCAGCCTGATGATTGGTTGCTGATCTCTCCATTTGTTTCCATCAGCCACTGGATGAAGGTTCTAGCATATCTGGAGCTATAGATTGTAATCTGGTTTTCTTTGCTTAATATCTAATATGCACATACCAGTGAGTATATACTATGTTTGTCTTTCTGAGTCTGGATTACCTCACTCAGGATGGTTTTTCTAATTCCACCTATTGTCCTGCAAATTTCATGATATAATTTTTTTTAACAGCTGACTAATACTCCACTGTGTACCAAATGGGAATAGGCCTGATACAGTGAACTCCATGTAAGTGGAAGTAGATCCAGACCAAGGACATTTATGGGGACAGGACTAAGCCAGAAACCTAGGCTAGAGCAGGCCTGAGACAGTGAACCTGGGCAGGAGTGGGCCTGGGAAGGTGAATACCATGAAAAGACCAAACCTAAGAATAATATGTATAGAGAAAGGAGAAGTTCAACTCAAAAGCACAGAAAATATATTTAACAAATCAAAGAAGAAACCTTTCCCAACCTAAAGAAAGATATTCCTATGAAGATACAAGAAGCTTACAGAACACCAAATAGACTGGATCAAAAAAATGTTCCCTCACCACATAATTATCAAAACACTAAAGATACAGAATAAAGAAAGAACATTAGTAATTGCAAAGAAATAAGGTCAAGTAACATATAGAGGCAGACCTATCAGAATTATACCTGATTTCTCAATGGAGACAATGAAAGCCTTATGCAGACATAAAGAGACAATGGATGCCAACCCAGACTACTATACCCAGCAAAACTTTCAATCACCTTAGAAGGACAAAACAAGATATTCCATGACAAAACCAGAAATAACTAATACCTAGCCACAAACCCAGCCCTACCCAAAGTACTAGTAGGAAAACTCCAATGCAAGGAAGTTGGCTTCATCAACAAAACCACCGACAATTGATGATCTCAAAGCAGAAAATTCCAAAGAAAGGTAAAAAAAATAACATAACCAACAACAAAAACTAAATTAACAGGAGATAGCAATCACTGGTCATTTTTATGCTTTATTATAAATGGACTTAACTCACCTATAAAAAGACACAGGCTAACAGATTGGATACAAAAACAGAATCCATCCTTCAGCTGCATACAAAAAACACATATCAACCTCAAAGACAGACATAACCTTAGAATAAAGGGTTGGGAAAAATGTTCCAATCCAATGGACCTAAGAAACAAGCTGGTGTAGTTATCCTAATATTTTACAAAATAGACCTCAAACAAAAATCAATCAAAAAAGACAAAGAATGATATTTCATATTAGTCTCAGGAAAAATCTATCAAGAGGAAATCTCAATACTGAACATCTAGGCCCCAAATACAAGGGTACCCTCAAATGTAAAAGAAACACTTCTAAAGCTTAAATCATACATTAAATATCATACACTAATAGTGGGAGACCTCAACACTCCCCTCTCAGGACTGGACATGTCAGTCTGAGAAAAAATTAGGAGAGAACTAAGGGAACTAACAGATGTTATGACTCAAATTGGCTTAACAGAAATCCATAGAATATTCGACCTAAACATAAAAGAATATACCTTTCTCAGCATCTCATGAAATCTTCTCAAAAACTGACCACAAACTCAGTAACAAAACCAACCTCAACAAATACAAAAATTTGGGATAATCTCATGTATCTTATCAGATCACCATGGCTTAAAACTAGAATTCAACAGCAACATTAATTCCAGAAAGCCTACAAACACATGGAAAGAAAACACTGCTCACTTGCTTCGTCAATGGTCAAGGAAGAAATAAAGGGAAAAATTAAAGACTTCCTAAAATTAAATGAAAATGACCACACAACATACCCAAATTTATGGGACACAATGAAGCCATGTTAAGCAGAAAGTTGATAGCACTGAATGCCTACCTAAAGAAGCTGCAAAAATCCCACACTAGTGAATTAACAGAACATTTGAAACCATTAGAACAAAAAGAAGCAAACTCACACAAGAGAACTAGATGGCAGAAAATAATCAAATTGAGAGATGAAATCAACAAAATAGAAACAAAGAAAACAATACAAAGAATCAATGAGACAAAGAGTTGGTTCTTTGAGAAAATCAACAAATAGACAAACCTTTATCCAAACTAACCAAAAGTCAGAGAGAGACTATCCTAATTAACAAAATCAGAAATGAAAAGGGAGCTATAACAAAAGACATAGAGGAAAACCAGAGAATCAGCAGGTCATACTTCAAAAGCCTGTACTCCACAAAATGGGAAACTTAAACAAAATGGAAAACTTCCTGGAGAAGTATATGTTACCAAAAATAAATCAAGACCAGGTAATCAAATTAGATAGATCTATAACTGCTAAATAATAGAAACAGTAATTAAAAGTCTCACAACCAAAATAAGTCCAGGACCAGATGGTTTCAGCTCAGAATTCTATAAGATGTTCAAATAACTAATACTAATATTCCTCTAATTGTTCCACACAATAGAAACAGAAGGAACATTGTGAAACTCTTTTTATGTGGCTACAATTGCCCTGATACCCAAACCACAGAAAGACATTACTAAGAAAGTGAATTATAGACCAATCTCACTCATGAATATTGATGCAAAAATACTAAATAAAACAGTGGCAAATCGAATCCAAGAACACATCAGAACCATCATCCACCATGAACAAGACGACTTCATCCAAGAGATACAGGGATGGTTCAACAAATGAAAATCTGTCAATGTATTCCACCATATAAACGAACTGAAAAATAAAAACCACATGACCATCTCATTAGATGCTGAAAAAGCTTTCAACAAAATACAACATCCCTTCATGATAAAGAACTTGGAGCGAGCAGAGATAAAAGGAACATACCTAAACATAATAAAAGCAATATACAGCAAGCCAACATCAAGCAAAATGGAGAGAAACTCCCAGTGATTCCTCTGGCTGACCCCGACCAGCGGAATGAACAGCCAGACTCAGGATTCTTCCCGGATCACGCTTTATTGGAGAGCACTCGGTTGAGGAAAAACGGGAGGCCAGAGAGCCTCTAGGTTGAAGGGAGAACGGAGGCGAGAGAGAGAGCGAGGTCTAACATGGCGGCTGCTTATATAGGGAGATATGACGCAACTCGCGCCTTGATTGGCTGCCAAGTCCCGCTGGCACCAGAATTCTCGGGATTGGCTAGGGACACTTCAGGTTATTTGCGCATGCGGGAAGCGCCTGGACGCTTAGTCCTGAAGCATTGCCATATATGGAATTTGTT
>PVIU01011458.1:0-64703 GCA_004026605.1 Ondatra zibethicus | reverse complement strand
ACTGTCTCAGTAGGTGGACCAGCCCCTCACGGTCCTAACTTCCTTACTCATCTTCTCCCACCTTCTGCTCTTCAACTGCACCTTGGGAGCTCAATCCATTGCTCTGATGTGAATGTGGGTCTCTGTCTCTATCTCCATCCATCGGATGAAATTTCTATAATGGTGATCAAGATATTCATCAATGTGACTATGGGACAAGACTAGTTCCGGCACCCTCTCCTCTGCTGCCCGAATACCTAGCTGGGGACATGCCTGTGGACACCTGGGATCCCCTCCAGGGTCAAGTATCTTGCCAACCCTAAAATGACTCCCTTAATGTAGATATCTTATTCCCTTCTCCAATGTCCACCTTTCCTCCATCTCCACCCTCCCACTCCCCCAAGCTCTCCCCAGTCCTTCTTTTTTTTTTAAGAGACATGATTTACTTGCACAAAACTGATCAGTTTTGAGAGATCTTAAAGCCCTTGAAGTGGTTTTTTTGTGGGTGTGAAACGAATGGTGAGAATTTGAAATGGTCCCTCTTATTATAATATTGAAATTAAGTCTACTTAGATTATCAAGTCATGTTCATGCCCTTATTTTATATACTTGTATCTATCAATAAACATTTTGATACTTGAAAGAAATGGAAAAACTACCCTTTATCACACTTTTAAGTAGATAGTTACAATTATCTATTTTTGGTAATTAGAATAATATTTTTCCTGACTAGTCAACCTTGAATGTGGCAATTTTCTTTTTGGAGTCTTGAAAATTTTGCTAGATCAATGATGTGTTTAAAAAAAAATGTTACTCTGCAACGTATCAAATGCCTCCTGTGAGGTTAACTTGAGTGTCAATTTGATGAGTTTTTAAAAAGTCTCAAGTGGGGGTTACCTGTGGTTATATCTGTTGGTGTTGTTTCAGAGAAGGTGAGATCTTGGGGGTTCTGATCTGATCAGTCTCTTTTAACCCCTGCATGGATTCATAATGTGATAACATTATCTTCAGGGGTGACAGGTGTGTGTGGGTAGTTGGATGAGGCTTATCACTTGGGATGTGTCTCTGAGGCTATTTCTACCCTAGCCCCATCTCTATCCCACCACTTTCTGCTTTCAATGTACTAAGAAGTGCACATCGCCTCTACCATAGTGTTCTGTCCAGTCACATGGGGTCAGGCCACCAAGGACTGTGTCCTTTGAGGCTATGAGCCAAAATAAAACTTTTCTTTCTAAAGTAGTTTCTGTCCAGAATTTTGTTATATCCAGGAGATAAATGCACTCGCCTCTGCTTTCACTTTTGAAAAACAGCATGAAAAAACCTGACCTGGGATAAAAAGAAGTTTTGAGTTTAGGCCCAATGGCCAGAAAGGATAGAAAACAAATGCTCAACTATAAATTCTGAAAAGTAAGTGCTATCATTTCCTTCCTTCTCCTTTGTCAAATATTCAGGAATACAAAAATCCATGTCAGGTAAATGCTTTATTTGTGTCTTTGTTGGCATGTGGTAAAATGAAAAATAAACATATTTTTTCATGAGGTACAAGCAGGCTATAAGTAAAAGTCTTACTCATATCTATTTATTTACAACATCAGCATAGCAAGAAAACAACTAATTAAGCAACATGAATCTCCAGAAACATAAAAAAAATGGTAAACCATGAAGACATGACTCATGTATCCTTGGGCTTCTAGAAACTCAAAGCATTGGAAAAAGAAAGATTTCTGTGTATTAAAAAACAAAACAAAACAAACACAAGCAAGCCAGGATGGAACAAGTGGATTCGATCCCACTTCTTTACATTTTCCCCTTGGTCATGGAGTAAAGCAAAAGCTAACACTGCATTTCTCCTGAAAGAACAGTCAGCAGTAACCTTGATAGCCTGGAGCCAGGTAGGGGGGCAGAGAGGCGAGCACATGGCCATCCTGCCCTCGCATCAGCTAATTTCTGATTCCAGCGCTAGCCCTGGGAACTTAAAAAATCCCAAACAGCTGCTTTTTCTAAAGGTAAGGGAGAAAGTTAAATCTGATCTTGCTGAAAAGGAAATAAAAACAAACAGTACATCTGTGAATTATTTAAATGCAGCTGTAGAAGAACGATGCTAAAGATTTCCTAGGAAATTTAAGTACTTCTGTGTAGGTGCCTGGTCTTTTCATTTTTCTTCTTCTTCTTTTTTTTTGTGTATGGAGTTACTTTATGCTATTTAACTTCAAGCAGACATTTTTGGTTTATTTCTTGTCTGGATGTATGGTTGTACTCCATTTCTGCCCAACCATTTATCTAAGCCTCATGATTTCTCACGTATACCACCTTGGTGAGACTCTTGGAGGAAGCTGGCCTCTAATCAAAGTGTGTAGATGTTAGAGGTGGACTCCTTTGGGTTGGAATCATGGCTACACACTTGTTACTGTATCCATAGAAAGAAGTTTCTTAAACAGATAATAGACCTCTGACACAAGTATTTGTTCTTCAGACAAATACAGAGGGCACTGACATGTAGCGCCCTCTCCACTTTCTGGGATGGAGGAAGGTTTGTGGGGACACAGGAAGCAATAAAATGCACTAAGAATGGAGGATCAGACTGTGTCATTCCCCTAGTCCTGCTTCTGGAGATGCAGATAGCTCTGTGACAAACAAGACTGCTGTTATTTAGTATGTTAGACTGCTATGGCTGGTGAACAGAAGATCCAAGAAAGGTATATAAACAGTGAATTTATTTTCTCATAGTTCTGGGTGATATGGTTAGTGTTGGCAGGAATGCTTTCTAGTGAGGCCCCTATTTTGGTTTGGAATTGGCTTCCTTCTTGATGTGTCCCCTCATATGCTTTTCTGTGAGTACATCTGGTGTCTCTTTCTACTTGTTATAAGGACATAGTTCTGTTTAATTAAGGGGACCAGTATTATGACCTCACTTAATCTTAAGATTGTCCAGACACACTGACAATGGAGGATTTAACATGTGAAGTTTGGTGGGGGGGGAGTACACAATTTAGTCTACAACACTCAGAAAGTCACTGTTCTATTTAAGGTGCATAATGAAATGAAACCTGTTCTCCTTCTTCTTCATCTCTTTCCCTCTTTCTCTCATTGATGATACATATAAATACATGTAAACAAGCACACAATATACATGTTGGCATCCCTGTGTACCTCACATGAATATGGACAGCCTTACCATAGTGCTCTGTTGCTTTGAATCTGTGAGCTCCTGCTCTTCATAATGCATGGATAACAACCCATACTGCTTATTGGTATTTTCAACGACTGATGTTTCCTTTGTGGAAACTGGAGCAGACAGTCACAGCAATGCGTTGTGTAGTGAGGAATATGCTTATTTGTCAATTGTCTCACTTACCTGAGATATGAGAGTGATTGCCATCCCCATCTCACACACGGCAGAGAGGCTTTGAGAGTTAGTGAGTTTCCAAAGGCTGCCTAGCTGTTAAATCCAAGTCTGTTTCCTCACCTTCACAAAGTCGACATTTAACATAAGGATAAGAAACTTTGAATGTTGACAAATCTCTGTCTTGGTCACGTAATCGGACACAACCTGACTCTCAGCCCCATCAGTGTACCTTGGACGGGTCTGCCGTACATTATTAGGGTGTTTGGGGCTGCTCATGTTCATTCTTTACTATTGCTGGTCTGTAAGTTTGCATACTTCTGTTGCTGAGCTGCCCCAGAGGGATGACAAAGAGTAGCAAATGCTGGGACACTGGGAGAATCACGAAATATGATTGGAAGACAGATATAAGCAGCTAATTAAAATACACCATGGTAAACCTGGCACTTTGCGAAAACTGCATAAATAACACAGTAGCATAGAGAAAAGCATGGCGTTCTTGAATAGGTCAGGACATAGTTTATTATGAAGGTAGTCCTGAGATATAAATGGAAAGTAAGTAAAAGTTTTCCAGGCCGGGTAGAAGGCGATCCACACAGAACTATAATGTGTTTTTATGTGGTGGTATTTATGTTTACCTGTTGGGTTTATTCTGTAGAATATTTACAAAGAAACAGTTCATCTTGGCCCAGACCCTCCTTCTGTATCTTGTTACTTTATCCAGAATCCATGCTTCCTGTCCTGTCGATTGTCCTCTGGGCTGATGTGGGAAGTCCTTCTCTGTGTGTTTTGCTTTTATTGGTTAATGAATAAAGCTGTTTCGGTCAATGGCTTAGCAGAGCAAGGTCAGACAGAAAATCTGAGCAGAGATACAGAGAAGGTGTAGATGGAGTCAGAGAGATGCCATGTAGCTGCTGAAGGATAAAGATGCCCAGAACCTTACCCAGTAAGTCACAGGCTCGTGGCAATGCACAGATTAATAGAAATGGGTTAATTTAAGATATAAAAGCTAGTTAGAAATATGTTTGAGCCATTGGCCAAACAGTGTTGTAAATAATATATTTTCTGTGTGATTATAAGCTGGGAAATAAACAAGAAGTCTCTGATCACTCTGGGTAAAAAATAATGCGCTAACTCTAGCTATCACAATATTACCACAAACTCTGGATTATTGGGATAATACAAATGTACAGAAAAAGCAATACACCTGAATAGTTTTAAAGTGAATGGAAACCCACAACCATCTCAAAGCACCACAATTATATAATTGGAACAACAGGATGATTTTTAAGATAATCATATTGTCTTCTTTCCCTACTCCAACGGGAGAAGAGAAAATACCCACCCATTTGGCGTAACAGCCTGTTTACTTCATTGTCTTACTGACTCGCAGTGTGGAGTTCATCAAGATCCTGCTTTTTATCATACATGAAGAATTTTACTTCAAACTCTTCATCTGCAGGCACTTGTAGAATGGCGAGTAACTCTATGTTCAGGTCATTAAGTCCACATTTCCTAACAGTCTGGTAGAAGAAGGCCCTCAGCTCCTTTTAACCCTGTTTCTTACTCTATTTTTCTCAGTCCTGTTTTTAGTCTTAAACACAAGTTATCAAACTCTGGATAATGGTATCTTTGCGACCTTTGCTCTGGTACCTTCTCCATTCTTACAAATCTTTACACTATTATCTTCAATTTTTCTTGCTTCCTGCTGTAAAAGCTGTAACTATCAAGAAAGAAATAAAGCTAGGTGAGAATTAGATAAGAAGAAACTTTCTATGGCTGTCTTTGTGGAGGATCTTCCTCTAGTGATCTAGAGGACAGACAGACACAAGGAGATCAGGAAAGCTGGGAGACCATGGGGGAACAATTGTAAAAGGTTAGGCCAATAGTTGAAATAAGAGAAGTTAGGGAGTTTCCATGGGAATTAGGGTGGAAAACTGGCAGAAAGAAAACGTTCTACTGAAAAATTCACTTAAAAAGTAAATAGCATAGGTTAATGAAATCTTTTTACTTTATATTTTTAAATAAAGAGGATTCAAATGATGAGCATAGAAGCTAGCATTTGGACAGATGTCCTTAAGATGAAAAGAAATAAAGTGCAGAATAATGATAGCTGACCCACAGTGTCCCAGATGGAAACAAGACAAGCAGAAAAGAGAGCTGACATTTCCTCCATGATAATTGAGCTAGCTGCTTTGAGCAGAGATTGCCCACCAGGAGAGGAGCTGAAAAAATATATCATGATGCCTTTTGGATATAAACCCTTTGATATAAAGCCTTGTAAGAGGATGTCTGTCTGTCTGTATGTATGAATGTATGTATGTGTATCAAATTATATGTCTTTTCCATTGTTTAAGATGTTTCTCACATGATTCAGAGGACCAGTAATCTGGGGACTTGTATCTTCCTTAATCTTTTTAGCATGCCAACGAGCGATGTTGAGACGACTTTTTAGGTTAGTAATAAACTAGACTATTATAGAAAGGTGCAACTCAGGGCTTCTGGAACTGAAAGGTGACTTTTTAAAAAACAGAATAGATGTGGGAGTTTATGAAATAATATATTGGAGAAAGCTTGTTAAAGCCAGTCTGTGGGGCTGATGATATGTTTGGTGGAATACTTACTGTTTTGCCTGGCTCCCTTCCATCTCTCTCTAGAGCAGTGGTTCTCAATCCTTCTAATGCTGCTATCCGTTGATACACTTTCTCAGGTTGTGATGACCCCCAAGCATAAAATTATTTTGTTGCTACTCATAACTGTAATTTTGCTCCTCTTATGAATCATAATGTAAATATGTGATATGCAAGATATCTGATATTTGACCACTATGAAAGGCCCATTCAGCCCTCAAATTTGAACCTGAAAGGAACCGAGACCCACAGGTCGAGAACCAATGGTCAAGATGCTAGTTCTAGCTGCTGTGATCCTTGATAGAGTGTCTTTTTAGACTGGCCATGCTGTAAGAAATATCCTAGGAACAGTGTGTATGCAAGGAGCAACAAGGTTTCTTACCTGCTGTGTGAGTGTTCCAATACAATGGAGGTGACTCCTGTAGTAGTTTAGATTCTGAGTGTGGCTCTGGGTTCTCCTTGGCATAATGTGACATCATGTATATTGCTCACTCTCCCTCTGCATCTTCAAATATCATGGGAATTATAAATCTATAGACTTCTTAAGGTTGTTGTGAGGATTAAGGAACAAAATATCTGTAAAGAACTTAGAATAGTAGTGAAAAAAAGTGCCCAGGGCCATGATATGTATCCTGTAAGCAAATAAGTATTTCATGAATAAGCCTCTTCCACGTTCCTTGCTGCACAGTACTACATGAAGAGCCAGGATGTTTACCTGACGTGAGACCACATACATTGGAAAGTGCCAGTGTAGATTTCAAGTGTGAGTCTAATTGATTTTGACCTTGTATTCTTACTGTAGTATGCCAACAAACTTCAGCCACAAGAAAAAAATGAGCCTGAATCAGAAGGGGTTAAAACACCAGTTATCTGAAAACCAAGATAGCCTGTGATTAGAACAAAAAAAGGTAGGACAAAAAATGTTACAATTTATCCTGGCTTCTAGGACAAGCCCCAAATAGGGCATGATAAAAGTATGTGAGTGTCAGAACTGAAATAGAAACAATGGAGAAAGTGTGTGGTTGTTGGAATAATGTGTGTGGTTCTAATTTGATTTTCAGTTCTCCATCAATTGTTGGAGCCACAAGTATTATATAGTAAGTGTACAGCAAACAGATTCTTAGACTGACCCATAAATGTACAACTTGTGGGGGACCCGACTTGTAGAGCTTCAGGAATACCTGTCCTTTGGACAGTTCACTGTCCATTTTGTAGAAACCTTCTGAAGTCATGACTCTTCTCCCCTTCAAAATGGGATTAATTCCCAAAATACCTCAGCAGTGCAACTTCCTCCAGGATGGACAATGGAATGACTTTCCATGGGGCCTTAGAGTGATAACATTCACTCTTTGTTCTAATATCAAATCTACCTTTTGTCAGTCCACCACAATTACCTTTGCTAATAGGCCAGATAGGAATTTCCAAAAGGCAGCTATTGAAAGAAGACAGCATGCCCACACTTATTGACAAATGGGTCTGGGTGTCCACAAGGCTGAGATTGGGATGAGGGGAATGAGTGAGTCCAGGGTTCAGGGATGTCTACTGATCTTATCTAATGGTTTAGAATGTCAGGTGTTTCCTTTTGAATGTTGGCCCTTCCTGGGTAGTGTCACCTTTTCCTGCAGTACTGTTTTGTCAGGTCCTACTTGTTTTCCTTTATGATTCTGAAATGCATGTAGACACCATTGTTAATGTCTGTGTGGGTTATATAGACTGGAAACCTCAAGGGAGGTGAGAACAGCAAGGACAGCAAGACTAACAGGAACAGCAAAGAACAAGTAACAGCAAATCATGGGGAACAGAATGCACATTAGAGAGAGCATAGAAATAATAAACGGGGCATAAGGAAAGGATTTATGTGAGCCAATTTATTTTACACACCCTCAGACCCTATTAGCCAGATTTTCGCCTGCTGTAGAGAATCTTTCTGGACCCTGAGAGGTTTAGTGGACTTAATCCCAAAATAAACCTTGATAATTACTTGAGAATTTGTAAGATTTATAGAAAGTAAAGACAAACCATAGACTATAAGATCAAGAGTCAACATGTAATCTGAGGGGAGCTAATAGTTTTACAAGGCTGGAAAAAGAGCCATAATATTATACTTTGTCTTAGAGTAAATAATAATGCACATTCATAGTAAAATAGCTATTGGTTACTGATTTAATCTGAAGAATGATGCTACCAGGTTAGGTGGGTTAGAGGAAGCAATGTGCTAGAATTTATCTTCCCCTTTCATAGAACTGAATCAATAAATAATGTGTAAGACAAAAAAAAAGAGTTGCTAACATGAACAGTATATGTAGAAGGGGTATGTAACTTCAAAATAAAAAAAAAGATTAAAGGATATAAACTGCCTCCTTCTCCAAGAAAGGAATTAGGAGATTATGACTCTAGGATTAAGAAGGAAATAATTTTTCTACTCATATTTTTAAAGAATTTCTTAAAAAAAAAAGAATTTCTTTCTCTTGCTACTAGAGATTTAACCTAGGATTTTGCACACTCTACCACTGGTATACATTCACTTGTGCCCCACTTAAAAATTAGTTTGAGATAGGTTCCCAGTATATTGTCCAGCCTAGCTCTGAACTTGCTCTGTATCCCAGGAAGGATGAATTTGTGATTATCCAGCCTCATCCCCCCAAGTAGCAAGGTTTATCAGTCTTTAAGGATCTTTAAATGATCTTCATTTTTTTCTAGTAACTTATTCTTATAAAGAAATGCAACTATTCTCTCTTAGAAATTACTTAATTGATGTAGTAATAGTTTGTGTGTACTCTAACAAATAAACCTTGTCTGGAGGTCAGGGTGCGGAACTAGCTACTAGTTAACAATAAGGGCCAGGCAGTGGTAGTACTCACTTTTAATCCCAGCACCTGGGAGGAGGAAACAGGAAATGATATGGCTCTGAGGGGAGAGGAATTGGTAAGGCGTGGTAGAAACAGGAGCTTGGTCCCTTTTTGGCCGAGAAGTTGGAAAGGTGAAAGGTGGCTGTGGCCTTTGTCTCTTTGATCTTTTAGAGTTTATCCTTATATCTGATTCCAGGGTTTTTATTATTAAGATCAATTAGAATTTGAGCTACAAATTGCTATTTCAGTTGATATTTTCTAGTGTCTGTACCTCTCTCTACGCTTTAAATTGTTTTGCTTTTTGCCAATATCCTTAACACATTCCTTAGAATATCTGACAATCCATTGTCTATGTAAAGGAAGCTGGGTGGGAGGAAGATTTAGCTTGGGTAGGGCAAGTCATCCTCACAGAAGGGCCATTTGAGAAAGGGACATTCAATGTCAGTATTTGTAGGTCCCCTTTTACAGCCTGGTTTATTGGAAAGATCTCCTTGTCGGCTGCTTGGGCTGTCATGGAAGTAGTATGGGGGTATGAGGTGAGGCTCCCTGGATGGCTACATACAGTCTCATTTAAACTGCATGTGAACACAGCCCTCAGCTACTGTTGGTGTTCAAGTCCAGAAAAGTTTACTGATTTAATCATCCAAGAGAGGCACTGGCTCTGGAGGAAGGTGCCTGCCATGAGTCCTCTGGTCTCCTTTTCACCTGGAATCTAGGCCCCAGTCAACTTTGTCCTGAATCTCCATTTTCTGTGTTTGTTTTCTTCACAGTTCAGTCTGTAGGTTATTTCATTTCTGCTGTCTCTGCTCTTGTAATTCAATAACCTGTTTATCCTTGAATTATGTTTTTCTACCCTAAGGATTCATTGTCACCTTATATGTACTATGGTCTCCCTTCATTTATATTGGGTGTAGGGAAAAGCAGAATGCTTTGCTTTATTTCTGTCTTTATTTAATTATTTTTTGCTGTTTTGTGGCATTTTTCACTATATAGCTGAGATGAACTCATATTGTCTCCATACTGCTTATTTAGATGTTTCATTATTCATTTACAGAAAAGTCTTCGGTCAGTGGACAAATGGAGATATCAAATGAAATTAGGAATTTCATTAGTGTTATTTAAAGTTATTAATGTCATTTCTAGAGGACAGGGCGTGCTGAACCATCTTTTCCCTAAGCAATTTCTAGATGACTCAGGCTAAAATTTGAGATCTATAAATATATTTATCAGAAACATTAAGTATTGAAAGAGAAATCTACTCCCACATGGTGTAGGAAATGCATTTGAAAGAGTAAATGTCCAATTCTAGATTTACCTTTGTCATCTTGGGCAAAATACTTTCTCTTGGTATTAGTAAATACCTTAGTAAAAATGATGGTAATTAGATTATTTGTCTACAACGATTCTATCTAGAACAGTGATTCTCAACCTTCCTAATACTGCGACACTTTAATACAGTTCCTCATGCTGTGGTAACCCCCCAACCATAAAATAATTTTTATTACTACTTCATAATGGTAATTTTGCTACTGTTAGGAATCATAATGTAAATACTTTTGAAGACAGGGGTTTCTCAAGAGGTCTCGATCCACAGATTAAAAGCTGCTTATTCAGACTAACCATTCTGCAATTGTACTAGGTAGACTGTAGTCACTAATTGCATTTGCTGCTCTCACAACTATTGTCATGAAAAGTAGAAAAATGCACATCATTGGTGATCATTGAAGTATTATTATTATGGGACTGATAACATTTATCATGCTTTTACTTGATAAAGTCTCAATAGCAAACACTCTTACAAATTAACTCTTTTTTACTTATTTATTTGCTTTTTTGGCCAGTCTGGAACTCAAACCCAGGCCCTTGCACATTCTAGGCTAATACTCTTACTACTGAATCATATTGCATTGACTTATTTTTAAATTTTATTTTTAAAATCATTTTATGCGTTTGGGTGTTTTGCCTGCATGTGTGTCTCTGCACCCTATGGATGCAATGCTGGAGGAGGCCAAAATAGGGCATCTGATCCTGGGGAACTGGAGTTACAAATGGTTTGTGAGCAGTCGTACAGGGCTGGGAATTGAACCTGAGCCCTCTGCAAGAGCAGCACGTGCTCTTAACGGCCTCACATGAAGCCATTTTAATTCTTACACAGACTCTTAAAGATACAATTTTTAAGACTACAAGAGCTAATGCTTTTGTTTATTATTTGTATTCATGCAATTATGAATTCATTTTAAAAGACAAGCTAATAACTAGTTCAGTCAGTTGATGTTTTTCTTTGCAAATAGATTTGCTTAAGTTCAAAAATGGGAATTGATTTAATGAAACTAGTGGAGTAACTGTGGGACCACAGCATGCCGATGTGATGAAGGTGAGGAAGGCTGTAGGCAGACGAGCGCAGCTTGTGAGCCAGGTCGTGTCATGTCACACACTTCCAGGACTCGGATTTTTTTGTACGTATATTAGTTTTCCACTTGGCCACATCTTTAAATGCCCAGCCCAAAGGTTGCTTGCCTATTGAACTGTGCACAGTAGAAGAGTTTCATCTTCTCAAGGAGTTCAGGGCTTTGTGACTGCCCTATTTACACGGACCAGAGGATGCATCTTACTCAGCCCTGCATCTCCAATACATCACTGTGCTTGGCTTGCAATGAATGTTCAATGAACATTTGCTCAAAGAACAGGCCAAGTCACTGCCTCACTAATCCTAACGGGGGGGGGGAGGTTTTCACTTCTTATCTTTTTTATCTGTTTACTTTTCAGTAAGCATCACTAACTCAATAATGCCCCAAAGAAATCACAGTAGGAAAAGCAGGCCAGATATCACGGGTCAGAAATAAACAAATCTCTTGGGATCCTCAACCCTGTTCCTGAGAATAGAAACCTAGGGTTTGAGCATGCTGGCCAATCCCCATGTTAAACAGGTCCTCTATCACTGAGCCATACTATAACCTTCTTGGATGCTTTGAGTCTAGTGTTAAATTCATGCAAATTTTAGGAAGGAAGTACTTCAGTCATTGAAATGAAGAATTTTGAGGTAGCAAAATTCTAGGATTAATGTTCTTCCATAGAAATAGGTATTCCCTACTGTCTATTAGAGCAATTTATATTTTGTATACTTTATACTATAAAATCTAAAGCTTATGTAATTTGAATTTACAGTGCACTTCTACACACATCATTTAATTTTATCCTCACAGTAATGTTTTGTGATTGGCTTCATGCAATATAAAGAAGTGAGGGCTAGAGGTTGGTCAAATGATTTTCCAACATCACCAAGCTTAGAGTTAGTGGTTAGCACAGAAGTCATTAAACTAGACAGGGAAGCTGAGGGAGGCAAGTGTGGCTCACCCCTCTGTTTTTATAAATAAGGTTTCATTGGAGCAATGACTTGCTTTTATGAGCCATCATCTCCATTTCACACATAAAGAAGAAGCAGAGGAGAGAACTTGCTATTGATGCTGTCACAGCCAGGGAGTGGTGCCATGGAGGTTGACTGTGTACCATACCTCCAAAGCTCTGTGCTAGCCTTGGTGTCCAAATCATTCCTGCTTCTAGTTCTGTGACAGTGAGGGATTTGTTCCCGTAATCCCTGGTCAACTACCTCTTGACAATTGCTTGTCCCAAAACTTGTCTCAAATACTCAAGCAAACATTTTAATTTATATTCAAATCTTTAGACATCCTACTATTTTTTTTTCCAATGGCAAAAATCACTTGAATGCTGTGGGTGGACACATATGGTCTTACTTAAGTTTTTTAGGAATTGATTAGTAATCTCATTTGAGAAGAAAAAAATGGAGATTCTGGTTAATTAGCTTTTCTGGTGTCAATCCCAGGTCTGTCGGACTTTTAAAACCAGCCTTCAGAACAAACACCTACTCTCATCCTCTATAGGAACTTAGCATGTGTGAAAAACACAGAAATGACTTCTTAACCATCCCGTAAAGTAGTCAGCCACTACCCACAGGAGGCTTTGCTTCCCTGAATCTGGGCTAACCTACCTTGATTTCTTGAAGCAAGCTGCTTCTCTTTCGGAATCTGAACTATCCATCCCTATAGCTTCTTTAATGAAATCCTATTTGTTCTTTGAAGCCTGATTAAAATAGCATTGAAGCCTTAAAAGATTTCTCAGATAAAAGACAGAACTGGTGTGTTCTCAGACTCCAGTATCCAGTAGAATTTTTCTTTGTACCATGCTTAACTGAGTTCACATAGTGCCTACTGACTTTTTTTTGTATTTGTCTTAAAGTACCCTCAGAAAATTGTACTTTTAAACTACTTTGTTGGAGATGATGATTTGTGTGTGCGTGTTTATGAATTTTGAATTTTAAGAAATTAAACCATCTGACAGAATGTATAAGAACTTTTTTAAAAAAAAGATTTTTAATTGAGTGTATGTGTGGGAGTCTCTGCACGCAAGTGCAGGTGCCTACAGAGGTCAGAAGCCCACATTGAATCCTCAGGGCTGGAGGTACAGGTGGTTATGGGTGCTGGTAACTGAACTCCTCTGAAGGAGCTTATATGCTCCTGTGTCATCTCTCCAGCAAGAATGTTTCATGTTGAAATACCTTAAATTGTTATTTTGTAAGTACTTGAGATACTCCCTTCTCTCAGAGCTTTGTCTTGTAACATCAAATGTCAGGCATTCAGTAAATATTTACTCATTTTAGGTCTCAAGTTCTCTTTATAATGTTAATTTCGTGTTTCCATTTAGCTCTGTACAATTAATTTAAAAGCACCAAATAAAGATAAATAACAGACAGTACAGATAATTTATTCCAACAACTTACGTCTGCTACTCATTTTACAGTGTCTTTCCTCAGCTTACTTTCCACTCTGTGTTAACAGCTCATGTTTTATGTCATTTAAAAGTTGTTTGGTAAGACTTCGATTCATGTCACCAGTGCTTATATGGTTACTAACTTATCACTGAAAGATAAGACCCATGACATGGAAGTTTAGTATTTTTTTGTATTCAAACCGCACCAAAAGTCATTATCCATTTCAACTTCATTTTATAACTTCAGCTCTGCACTTGATTACTTCTTATGGTTAGCTGGAAATGGAGAACGCCATAAAGGCAGAGCATCAACTGATTTACCCACAGAGAACTGGGAAGGGCAGTGTGAAAGAAAGAATCAGCTTAGATTAGTAAAATCCTGTATTATATGAGTTTGTTAAAATATATAAACACATCTTTAAGTACATTGGCATCAAAGTGCCCACTGAGTATTTTTCAAGTAGAAGCCTTAGTGCCATTTTTTCTTTTCAATTTGTTGAAAATAGATTCTTTTTTTCACATAATAAATAAGATTACAGTTTTCACTCCCTCTATTCTTCCCAGTTCCTTGCTATCTCCCCTCATATCCAGATTCACTTCATTTCTGTCTCGCATTAGAAAAAAAAGCTTCTAAGAGATGATAATAAAATATAACAAAATAAAAATGAGATAAAACAAAAACTATCACATTGGTGTTGGACAAGACAAACCAACAGAAGGAGAAGAGCCTAAGAGAAGGGAAAAGAATCAGAAACCCACTTATTGGCACAGTCAGGAATACCATGAAAACATTAAACTGGAAGCCATAAAATATGCAGAAAACTTGGTACAGGCCCACGCAGTCCCTGTTCATTCTGTTTCCATTTTGGCAACTTGACAAGAGCTTTGATCTTGTTAATTTAGTGGGCTTTGTTTTCTTGGTGTCCTCCATCCACTCTGGCTCTTATACTCTTCCTGCCTCCCCTTCTGAGGGTTCCGTGTGCTCTGAGGGGGAAGGAATTGATGGAAACATCCCACTTAGGGCTGAGTATTCCAAAGTCTTTTTTGGAACTCTATACAGTGTTAAATCTGTATAATATCTGCACTGCATATGGGTGTCTGCATTTGTTCCACTTTGCTGCAGGAGGAAGCTTCTCTGATGATACTTGAACAAGGTTCTGGCCAAATTTTGTTTTATTTATTTATTTATTTGTCTGGGATATTTCACTCAGAATGATATTTTTTCTAGTTCAATCCATTTGCCTGAAAATTCATGATGCCATTTTTTTAAACAGCTGAGTTATACTCCACATTTTCTTTATCCATTCTTCTGTTGTGGGACACTTAGGCTATTTCCAATTTTTGAATATTATGAGTAGAATGCAGTGAACATGGATGAGCAAGTGTCTTTGTAGTTGAAAAAGCATACATTATATGCCCCCAAATTATATAGCAGGATATTGAGGTAGATTGATTCCTAGCGTCTCGAAGAACTGCCACACAGATTTTCCTAGTATCTATACAAGTTTGTTCTTCCAACGAGAGTTCCCCTGGATACATATCCTCATCAGCATGAGTTATCACTTATATTATTGATCGTAGCTATTCTAACAAGTGTAAGATGAAATTTCAAAGTCAAAGTAGCATTGATTAGCATTTCCCTGATGGTTAGGAATTTTGAATATTTCTTTAACTATTTCTCAGCCATTTGAATTTTATCTATTAAGAATTCTCTGCTCTCATCTCTGTCCTTCCTCCATCTCGACTATCCAGTTCCCTCAGGTTCTCCTCCACCCTCTCCTTTTCTCCTCCTCTTCCCCTTCTCCCCTGCCTTCTCCCCTACCCCCATACTCCCAGTTTTGTCAGGTGATCTTGTCTATTTTCCCTTCCCAGGTGGATCTATATATCTTTTTATTAGGGTTCACCTTGTTACTTAGCTTCTCTAGGATCATGAACTATAGGCTCAATATTCTTTGTTTATAGCTAGTATCCACTTATGAGTGAGTACATACCATGTTTGTCTATCTAGGTCTGGGTTACCTCACTCAGAATGGATTTTTTTCTAGTTCCATCCATTTGTGTGCAAATTTCAAGATGTCATTGTTTTTTACCCCTGAGTAGTACTCTAATGTGTAAATGTGCCACATTTTCTTTATCCATTTATCAGTTGAGGGGCATCTAGGTTGTTTCCAGGTTACAAATAATGCTGCTATGAACATTGTTGAACAAAAGTCTTTGTAGTATGATTGAGCATCTTTTGGGTATATGCCCAAGAATGATACTGCTGGATCCTGAATTAGGTTGATACCCAATTTTCTGAGAAACTGCCATACTGATTTCCAAAGTAGTTGTAAATGTTTGCATTCCCACCAGCAATAGGTGAGCGTTCCCCTTACTACACATCCTCTCCAGGATAAGCTACCATTGCTGTTTTTGATCTTAGCCATTCTGACAGGTGTAAAATGGAATCTCAGAGTTGTTTTGATTTGCATTTCCCTGATGACTAATGATGTTGAACTTTTCCTTAAGTGGGAACTTGAATTGGTATGTATAAGGAAAAAAGATAGTTTGTTTTCTTTTTCTAAAAGATAAATAAATAAATAAATAAACAAGAATTCTCTGTTTAGGTCTGTACCACAATGTAAAACTGTGTTATTTCCTTGATATACAGTTTTTGAATTATTTATATGTTTTGAATATTAACTCTCTATTGTATGTGTAGTTGGTAAAACTCTTTTTCCAATATGTAAGCAACCATTTTTCTGAATGATGATGTCCTTTGTCCCACAGAAGCTTCTCAGTTTCGTGAGGCCCCATTGCTAATTACTGATAGTACCTACATTATCAGTGTTCTGATCAGGAAGTCTTCACCTGTGCCAAAGCATTCAAGGCTAACCCCTACTTTTTCTTCTGTTAGGCTCAAGGTGTTTGCTTTTATGTTGAGATCTTTGACTCATTTGTAGTTGAGTTTTGTTCATGGTAACAAATGTGGATTTCTTTGCTTTCTTCTACATGTAACCATCCAGTTTGACTAGCGTCAGTTGTTGAAGATGTCTTTCTTCCAGTGAGTGTTTTTGGCTTTCTTAGCAATAAATTAGGTGTCAATAGGTATGTGGATTTATGTCTGGTTCTTCAGTTCAATTTCACTGATTAATATTCCTTTTTGTGCCAAAAATACCATGCTATTTATATTACTGCAGTTTTCTAATACAGCCTGAAATTGGGATAGCTCCAACAATTCTTTTACTATTCAGGATTGTTTTAGCTATACTGGGTTCTTCTTTAAATGTTTCCATATGAAGCTGAAAATTGTCATTTAAAGACCTGTGAAAAATTGTGTTGGAATTTTGATGGGATTACATTGAATTTATAAATTGCTTTTGGTGGGGATGGCCATTTTTACTATATTTATTCTACTGATCCATGACCATGGGAGATCTTTCCATCTTCTCATATCTTCTTCAATTTCTTTCTTCAATATCTTAAAGTTTTATCATACAAATCTTTCATCTGTTTGTAAAGGGTTACCCCAAGACATTTTATGTTACTTGAAACTGTTGTGATGGGTGTTGTTTCCCTGATTTCTTTCTTAGTCCATGTGTCATTTGTATATATGAGGGCTACAGAGTTTTGTGAATTGAATTTGTATCCAGATATTTTGCTGAAAGTGTTTCTTAGCTGTAAAAGTTTCCAGGTAAGTATTTTAGACTTGTTTATTTATACTATCATACCATCTGTAAATAGATAATTTGACTTCATCTTTGCAATTTGTATCCTCTTCAGCTGTCTCTAGATAAGACTTCAAGTACTATATGGAATAGATATGGAGAGAGTGGACAGTCTTATCTTGTTGCTGATTTTAGGGGAATTGTTTGTGGTTTTCTCCATCTATATTGACGCTGGATATGGGCTTACTGTAAATTGCCATTTTGTTTAGCTATAATCCTTGTATTATCAATTTCCCTAGGACTTTTATTATGAAGGGGGACTATTTCTTCATGATGGATGATATTTTTGATGTGTTTGTAAGTATTTTATTTATAACTTGCTTCTATTTCATAAGGATATTGGTCTGTAATTCTCTTTCTTTGTTGAGTCTTATGGGGCTTGGGTATCAGGGTAACTAGTCTCATATAATGAATTTGGCAATGTCCCTTCTGTTTCTATTTTGTAGAATAATTTGAGGAGTATCAGCATTAACTCTTCTTTGAAAGTCTGGCAGAATTCTGTACTAAACCCATCTGGCCTTGGGCTTTTTTTGGTTGGGAGACTTTTAATGACTGCTTGTATGTCACTAAAGGTTATAAGCCTGTTTAAATTGCTTGTGTCGGTCTTGAGGTAGACTAATTCTCAGTTTTCTGAGACCCAGCAATACTACTTCTGGGCGTATAACCAAAGGATGCACAATTATACCATAAGACATTTGCTCAGCTCATGTTCATAGCAGCATTATTTATAATAACCAGAACCTGAAAACAACCTAGATGTCCCACAACTGAGAAAGGAAAAAGAAAATGTGGTACATTTACACAAAGGAGTATTACTCAGATGTAAAATGCAATAACATCTCAAAATTTGCAGACAAGTGTATAGAACTAGAAAAAAAAAACATCCTGAGTGAAGTAGCCCAGACCCAGAAAGACAAACATGGTACATCCTCACTCATAAGTGGATAGTAGACGTAAAGCAAAGGACAACCAGCTTATAGCCCACGGACCCAGAGAATCTAGATAAGAAGGAAGACCTTAAGAGGGACACACATGGAGGGCCCAGGAAAGAGAAATGGTTAAGATCTCCTGGGAAAACTTGGAAGGGGAGTAGAAGGAAGGGCATGGGGGATGGGAACATGAAGGCTCAAGATGGTCTGGGATGGACAGAGAGGGGGAGCAATGAAAGAGATATCTTGATAAAGGAAACTATTATGGGGTTAGGGGAAAACCAGGTGCTAGGCAAATTCCCAGGAATACACAAAGATGACCCCATCTAACACTCCTAGCAATAGTGGAGAGTGTGCTTTAACTGGCCTTCCCCTATAATCAGATTAGTGACTACTCTGATTGTTATCATAGAACCTACATCCAATAACTGATGAATGCAGATGCAGTGATCCACAGCTAAGCCCTGGGCTGAGCTCTTGGAGCTTAGATGAAGACGGGGAGGAGAGATCATATGAACAAGGTCGGAGGGGTGGTGTCAAGATCATTATTGGAAAAACCAGAGACAGCTGACCCGAGCTAGTGGGAGCTCACAGACTCTGGACTGACAGCTGGGGATCCTGCATGAGCCTGAACTAAGCCCTCTGAAAGTGGGTGACAGTTACGCAGTTTGATCTGTTGTGGGAGGCCCCGCCAGTGGGACCAGGACTTATCCTGGGTGAATGAACTGGCTTTTTGGAGCCCATTCCCTATGGCAGAATACCTTGCTCAGCCTTGATACAGGGCGGAGGGACTTGGTCCTTCCTTAACTTGGTATACCAGACTTTATTGACTTCCCAAAGGAGTCCTTACCTCCTCCTTGGAGTGAATGGGGGGGGGGAGGAATAGGGGAAGGTAGGGGGTAGGAAAAAGACAAGGAGGGGAAACTGGGGCTAATATGTAAAATTTTAAAAAATTAAATAAAATATATAAACTGCTTATCTGATCTTAATGTAACTATGGTAAGTGGTAGTATCAAGAAAATTATCCTTTTATTTATTATTTTTTTAGATTTCTAATTTGGTGGAATGCAAGTTTTTCAAATATATGCTTATGATTCTTTGGATTTCCTCATTGTCTGCTATTATGACTCCATATTCATTTCTAATTTTGTTAATTTGGATATTCTTTCTCCATGTTTTAGTTATTTGGTCTTATTGATTTTCTCAAAAAAAAAAACTCTTTGCTTTACTGATTCTCTGTATTGTTTTTGTTTGCTTGCTTGTTTCTTTTTTATAGGTTTCAGCCCTGAGTTTTATTGTTTATTGCTGTCTAGAGCTTTCAGGTGTACTGTTAAGTTGTTATTATGAGATATTTCCATTTTTTTATATGTACTTACTGCTATGAGCTTGCTTCTTAGGTCTATTTTCATTGTGTCCCATAAGGTTAGGTATGCTGTCCATTCATTTTTATTCAATTCTAGAAAGTCTTTTATTTCTTTCTTAATTTCTATCTTGACACATTTTTTTTTTCATTCAGTAGGGAGCTATAGTTTCCATGAATTTGTAAGCTTTCTGTTGATTCTGTTCTTTCTTGTTGACATTCAGCTTTAATTCATGGTGGTCAGTTAAGATGTAAAGTTTTTTTTCCTTGTATCTGTTGAGACTTGCTTTGTGACGAAGTATGTTGTCAACTTTGGAGAAAGTTCCATGAGGGGCTGAGAAGAAAGTATGCTGAGAAGAAAGGGCTGCGTCCTTCTGCCCAGCTCCCGGCCGCCGAAATAATTACACAGAAACTGTATTTATTGAAATACCGACTGGTCCATTAGTTTTAGCCGCTTTTTGGCTAACTTTCACATTTTGATTTAGTCCATTTTTAATAATCTGTATTTACCACAAGGATGTGACTTACTGGTATGAGTTTAACCAGTGTTTATTTTGGGCTGGAGAAGTATGGCGTTTGTTACACTGTTTTTTTTTTTTTCAGCATTTTGCTTTGTCTACTATGCCCACCTAAGGGCTGCCCTATAAAAGGCCAAGGCAGTCTCTTTATTGAACCAATGAAATTAACAGAAATATAGAAGGACCTCCTACACCATTTTTCCATTTTTTGTTTAAACAAAAAAGAAAGGCTTTAACTTTAACATAGTAAAATTACATATAACAAAACAGTTATCAAGCAAGAATTACAGTTTCAATATTTATATTTATTTTATCTTTTATTACAACAAAGGAAAACTATAACTATCCGTTTTTTTAACTTCATCAAAGACTCCAGAAGGATACAATATTACCTAAGTAAACAAGAAATAAGCAACTTTTAAAACTATAGAAGTGACAGAGATACCTCGCTGCCTGTACAGTCACCCAAAGTTCCTTTGTACCATTGGGGTATCCATCTTTAGTCTTTAGGCCCATAGGATCCAGTAGACATTTCCATGAATTAGGAAATTTTAAAGACAGTTTAGTCACTGTTTTTTGTATCCTGTAGAATGTCTTGTATACTCTTTTATGAAGTAGGAACCCTGAAGGATCATCTCACCTTTAGGCAAGTTTAGTAGTTCTCTTTTTGTATTTTTTATTTTGTGTGTGTGTGTCCATTTAAGCAGTTCAGGCAAGAGCGGTTTCTTGCCCAAATGGCTAGCAAACTCCATAAGGAGCCTATTTGATGCCCATCTTCCTCAGGAAGTAGCTTGGTGCTGCCAGGAGCAGACATGTCTCATTGTCATGAAAAGCCCTAAGTTTCTGTGTAATTATTTTGGATATAAGCTAACCAGGCGCCGGAAATGCAGCCTGTGCGCCTCTTACTACAAAAGTATATTTTTTGGTATATTTTTGTGTTTGGTTACAATGTTCTGTAAATATTTGTTAAGTCCATTTGGTTTAGATTGCCTGTAGCCTTAGCATTCCTCTGTTTAGGTTTGTCAGGATATCCTGTCTATTGGTGAGAGCGGGGTATCCAAGTTTACCTTTGTTCATGTGTGAGTGTCAATATATGATTTGAATTCTAGTACTATTTCTTTTGCAAAGGTGGGTGTCCTCATGACATAGATATTAAGAATTGCAATGTCTTCTTGGTAGGTTTTCCTTTGATGAGTATGTAGTATCCTTCCCTATCTCTTCAGATTAGTTCTTGTTTGAAGTCTATATTGCCTGATAGTAAACTGTCTACACCAGCTTGGTTCTTAGGTCTATTTGCTCATAATATCTTTTCCAAACTTTTCCCCTGAAGTAAGTGCTATTCTAATATTGAAGTGTGTTTCTTGGATGCAGTAGAAGAATGGATCCTGTTTTTGTGTTCATTCTGTTAGTCTGTGTTTTTTTTATTGGAGACCATTAATATTGAACAATATCAATGGCCAATGATATTGAGAGATATTAAAATGACCAATAATTGGTGATTCTTGTTATTTTGTTGTTGTTGTTGTTGTTGGTGGTGGCATGTGTGTTTGTTTCCCAACTTTCCTTGACCTTTTAGAGTCTTCATTGAAAAGTCAGGTGTAACTCTAATTAGATCTGCCTTTATCTGTTACTTAGTTTTTTTTCTTTTTCAATTTTTAATATTTTTTATTTGTTATGTATGTTTAGTGTTTTGTTTTTTATGTACCAAGGGACTTTCTTTTCTGGTTTAATCTATTTGGTGATCTGTATGCTTCTTGTACTCTGTTAAGTACCTCTGTCTTTAAGAGGAGAAATTTTCTTGTATGATTTTGTTGAAAATATTTTCCGTGTCTTTGTTCTGGTTTTCTTCTCTTTTCTCTATTCCTATTATATTTAGATTTGGTATTTTCATAGTGCCCCTGACTTTCTGGATGTTTTGTGCCAGGATTATTTTAAATTTAATATTTTCTTTGACTGGTGTCTTCATTTCTGTTATTGTGTCTTCAGTGCCTAAGATTTTCTCTTCCATCTCTTATATTCTGTTGATCATGCTGTGTCTGTAGTTTCTGATTGCTTACACTGATTATCCATTCTCAAAGTGTTCATAAAGGGAATTACTGTAAAAACTAGAATACAGCTAACTTTTGCTGCGGGTGACACTGCTCAGACACCCCTTGGGGGATGGGGTGAGAAGGCATGGAATCAACAACGCAGACAACAGGAGTTGGATGAGTAACAGAGCATGCTGCAGATTTGTTTATTACAGAAATTTGGCCTGCCTATATAATCCCTCTTAAGATCCCATTGGCTCAGGCAGCCAACTCTGTTGCATTGTCCTTCGTCATCAGTATGTCTCGTCATGTTTCTCTCCATCAGTAGTCTCTGGGTTTAGCAGCAGGCCTTAGATTGACTCAGAAATGAAGTGTCTACCATGAATGCTCATGTGAGCTGGTTTGGCAGGATGGCTGTGGCTTGGACAGGCTGACCAGCAGTTTCTCTTATGTATCCATCCTTTATTTATTCATTTATTTAAGGAATGAGGCTTAGAGGGAGTCAAAGTTCTAGCTTAGGTCTCATTGTCCCTGCCTCAGAGAGCATCCAGTATAATAGACCATATATGTCTTAGATTGGTCTTCCTCATGGCTCCTTACCCATCGTTGACTACTGGCTCTCAAAGGATTACATCTCAGAGAAGCAGGCTCGGGTGGGAGGAGTGCCTATCAAATTGATGCCTCATGAATTTCTGTGATCCAGGACCAAACAGCTTCCTGAGGAGTGCTATGTTTTGAGTGTTCAAGTGCCATGAGAACCTGGAGTGTGGAAATATTGTATAGGAAACACTTAAGGAGAATGGTCAGTAATAAGACAATACCCCCCAATCAAGGCATAGGAAAATGGGTGCTAATTTAGGCCAGGGTGGGCCACATGCCACATTAGCTATTTGTGTAACATTAACCATCAAAGCTTTGATCAATTACCCTGAAGTGCTGGTACTTAGAAGGGTGTCAGTAAAATAACGACCCCTTCAGATGAAGGTAAGGGGTTGAAGGTTCAAACAACTGGTAGGGCCACAAGAGTCCCAATTTCCAAGTATTGTATTAACCTTGTTAGCCTGTGAGCATGGGCCTGATACAGGGGAGTAAAGGAGGTATTGTAAATGTGGTGAGGGGAATTAAGGTCCAAAGATTACCCACCCCAAAGCAAGCAAAAGCAGGATCATAAGCATTACTAAATTACGGAGGAAAGAACCTGAGAATTTTCCTTGATGTCCTTGGAGTCCTCTGTCACAGGCTGCATATCTTGTTCAGGGATCCATATTGGTAATGTCACATTCTGTTGAAAAACACATGCATATCCTTGCCCCAGATTAGCACTGGGATAGGTTTCTGTCATTGAAGTGTGATAGGGTCCTAACATCAGACCAGAGAAGGGGTGTGTTGTGGGGCAGGAAGGTTCAATGCTTATATGCCAGAGTGAGGCCCTTTGCATAGAATATGAGGAAATTTAGATGAAATAGGATCTCAGTTAGGGCCAAATGAGAGTCACATTTAGTTCTGGTGAAGTGACCTTGGCCAGAAGATCTTTGAAGGCTCTGTTTGTTCTTTAAACAATGGGATGGCCTTGAGGATTGTAGGAAATGTCAAAGGTATGTCTTAACTTCCAGGAAGTAATAAATCCATTAAATTGCTGGGAAGTATAGATGGTGCCATTATCAGTTTTTAGGGCCCCCAGGCACTCCCGTGAGCAGCATTGCAGACTTGAGAGCCTTAATAACATGAGTGTCCTTTTCTGCTAATAAGGCAATGGCATAGGTGAAGGAAGAGCAGGTGTACATGAATACATGGATGTATTGGAGATTGCCAAAGGGGGTGGTTTGTGGGTTGATGGTGGAAGTTACAAAATAATGCCACATAGCTCAGAATTATGTATAATAAAGGATTATTTACTTAGGGGAGACTCACAGATCACTGTCCCAGATCAGAGTCCTCTGCACAAATGGGGAACAGGAACCAAATCTAGAAGCCGGAGCAAGAACAGGAACCACAAGAGCGAGTACATGATTTACAGCTGCATTTATAGTATGAAAGACCATGCCCAAATGGTCTGGTATCTTAAGGGCTATTGGCTGAAGGAGCTCCTACAGTACCTCCCCCTTTTGTTTAAATAAGAGAGTTCTAAACCCAATACAAAACTATACACTAGAAACAAATATCAAGTATAAAGTTAGAATTACAACCAACACACACAATATTAAGCAAGGATCATGTCCTAATGTTTTAATAAACATTCTATTCTAAGGCATCTAAGTCTTATATTGAAAATGGCTTGGCTAGATCATAAGAGGACGGTAACTACAAATATCTAATCTTCAACCCCATTGAAGGCCTGAGAAGGGAGATAGTATTACTTGAGTAGGCAGAAAGTGCAATCAAGTAGCTTCCAAAAAATGTGCAGTAGATGACAGAGACAATTGGCTGCCTGAACAATCACCCAAAGTCTTATTTGCAACGTTGAAGTAACCAACTTTGGTTAAGGCCTAAAGTAACAGACAGACCATTTTCAGAGGCAGGAAAATTTTCAGAAACACTTCACCCTGTCTTGGAAAGGTTTGGCAGTCTTTATTCTTGTATCCTGCTTGTCTAGTCCGAACATCGTACCCTTTGTCAGTGATCAAAGCTTGGGCATTTCCTTGCCCAAAGGCCAGTTGTGCTGAGAAGAAAACAAACTCCAAGTGGAGTGTCTTTGGTGCTTAATACTCTCTTGGGAATAGATCAGTGCTGCCAGAAGCAATTGTGTCTCACATCAACAGAATCCTAAGTTATTTAAATGACTTGTTCTACAGATCTTTGAAGTTGTTGAAGGTTACCTATCTATGCAAAATACTATCTCTATGTATCTAAAGAACCTAATTTGTCTGACTAAAAGTATAACAAACATGAATGGCTATTTACCTATAATTCTTAATACCTATATAACTTAACAATTAAAACTTCATATCAGAATATGTTGAGAGCAAAGACCTGTATTTGGTTATAGTCAAGCCATCTTAGTTCACAAGTTAAGTAAGCTATTCACCTCTGTAGGGCAAGTTCCGGGCCCAGGAAATAACCCTTATCTCTTGCTATGAGTTAAGAATGCCTGAAGACTTGCAGGCCCCAAACCCCAGAAGTAATTAGCATTCCCCCTGTTAGTTAACATTTATAGACCCTCAGTATTTCCTTATCTCTTCCTGTCAGCTAGGGATGTCTCCAGACCTGACATTCCAGTTAAAACAATTGCATAGCAACCTACCCACCTCCCTGCCCTTTTGCTATATAATGCTCCTGAGAACAAATAAAAATTTGCAGCTTGATCAGAATACAGTCTGTTTTCTCATGTCTCTTGTCTCTCCATTTCTCTCCTCCAGGGTCCAGGTTCCCGATTCATGTCCATCTGGTCAGGAAAAAATATTAAACAATCTTTAAACAATTGTGTAGTAAAGGAGGATAATGACCTCAAAATGTAAACACTGTATAAATTCCTTGATCAGAGGTAGAAATATATAATACAATATGATAAATATATCCTAAAATTGTAAGAGAAAATAACTTTGTATAGGTGTACAAATATTATAAACAGAAATAGGAGCATATTCAATATAACCAATATAATTTGAACTTGTATCAATATAGAAAAATTTATACCAATGTAAATTGTCCATAAATAATAGTTCATAAGTATTCACTCTATCATTCACTATTATTGTTATTACTGTAAGTTCATACTAATCTACTTATTATCCCATTTAGTTTTTCCTCTTTTATTGAGATCTCTGGGCCTACATAATTTCTACCCCAACCTCCAACCCTATACAAGTAATAATCAACCCTGAAATGGTGTCCCTAACCCTGATGACAAACTTTGTTGGGAGAGGGGATGTTGTCTTCTAGAATTGCTTTCTGCTGTCATGGGGGCAATGTTTTTTTTTCTATAGGATCCTGTAAAAGTAAAATGATGGTTAAGTTTCAAGATTGCTGTTTTGTATAAATGCAAATGGTCTCTGCATAGTTGATAGGGTTGTTATCCTTGTTTTTATTTATTTCTTTTAAAGTTCTTCTGTAGAGTTCTGGCCAGGTCTCCAAATAAGACATCCATTTTCCAGATGAAAACCATAAAGTCAAAGCAGTGTCTATCTGGGGTTCAAGGGGTATTTGGAAGAAACAGTCCTTAACATCTAAAACAACAATGTGATATGTGGGAGGGAAGTATGACACTGGGGTGTGGAGGCAAGGCTGCATGTTCCCCATCTTTTCCATTTGGTCATTAATGGCATGCAGGATTGGGAGGAGTTAGTAATAGCCTGACTTCTTTTGGATGACAAAAATGGGGGTATTGTGTTTACTGGTGGATGGTTCCAAATGCACCAAGTCTAATTGTTCATTGGCTAACTCTTTAAGTGCTGATAATTTGGGTTCAGTGATGGGCCAATGCTTGACCCAGACATTGTCAACAGAGAGTCACAAAAGGGGCATAGGGTCTGGTAATAGTTTTTGCAAGGTCTCTATGTGAGCAGCAGCCTTTAGAATTGGGGGTGTTGTTCTGTTGGAGAAGAGGGTGGCATGCATCCTGAGAGGCATATTTTGTTATGGGTCAGGAAGTCATCAAAAATGCGTGGTCATTCATGGTTAGGACAACCCATGTCTCCCAAATTGTCCCTTCCCCAAAGGTTGCAAGGGACATTAGCTACCATGGGAGAAAAGGAGCCCCAGTTGCCATCAAGACCCTTCCAGTGGACTGGCCATATGGTGGCTCAGGATTCCTGTCACTTGCCCACACCACTGTTGTAGGGGCCATGCCAGAACTTCCAGTGGGGAAAATGAGAGAGCTTTGTTTTCTGTGAGTATGATAACATCTGCTCCTATATCCATCAACCTTTTAATGGATTATCCATCCAAATAGAGTGGGGGAAAACAGGCAGGGTCCAGAAGAACTTGGGGTTAGGATCATTCCCTCTTACTGCAGAACTGAGGAATGTCCTAAGGGGATTTTAAAGGAGCAGGGTTGTCTGAAGACTGTGATAGCAGTCCTTAGCCCAATGGAAGCCTTTGTTGCCTCTGGGATAGTGTGTCTTTGGATGTGCTTTAGGGCAGTCACACTGCAGGTGGTTGGGTTTGCTGTAGCCCCAACAGGATCAGTCTGGTAGGGCAGAAGGGCCCTGATGGTCAGAAGACTGTTGTCTGTCTGAAAACAGGTCATTGATGGAGGCAGTCAGGGTACCAATAGGGTCAGCACCATGGTCAAGGATCCTGTGGCCAGGACCTATTCATGGATCTCATCATTACACACAGATACCATTGATTTCTGGGTAGAGGCATTAAGTCTTTCCCATGTCAATTGTTTCATCAACATTTCTTGGGTTGGGCCCAGATCCACACTATGTTCCACTGCCTTGGTGACCTGTGTGAAGAAGTCAGTAAATAGGGCCCAGGTTGTTGGACAAGGTTACAGAAATTAACAGAAGGGTTATGGGGAGTGCATGCCTTAAGGGCCTTAAATGCCAGGTCTGAGACATACTGTAAATAGGCATATTGGCTAATGGTGGGTTGGTACACTGGGTCAACATATTGTCTGTGCCTGGTAAGCATATCTAGTGTGATGTCAAGCCCATAGTGTAGGTTAAGATGGGCCAGTACCCATGCCTGATCATCATAGGCATAACTCCAGTTAAGGAAGATTGCAGGTCTTAAGCTTAAGGCCCCTGGTGACTAATACTGGTTTTGATGCTCTGACCTGAGACTCCTTACAGTGGGAGGGTATGTTCCCATTTTCTTAATGGCAGGATATGTGGGGCAGGTATGGACAAATTCTAAAACAAAGACAGACACAAATAAAAACAGGATGTGGATCAGACCTAAGAGTAACAGATATTCCTAGCACCAGGGGTACCAGACAGACACAAAGAGAAAGAGAGAAGAGTGGTCCCCACATTCACCTCAGTGAGGACCAAGGTCACAGAACACACAGGGGCCAACTCACCGAACCAGTCACCCAAGAAGGGGTGCTGTAATATGCTCCAGACATGAAGAGGAGTCCAAAAAGCCACTAATAAAGAAAGAAAACATGCACTGACTTCGGATCAGCCAATGTACCACTTGCAACAAAGTGAAAAGTTCAGGGCCCAAAAAACCAACAATGGCAATAAAAAAAGATATACCCTGATTCGTGTGGGGTTGAGGCCCATGACAGCATGGGGTCCACTAGCCCCATGTCTAGGCACTGCAGGAACCCTGCTCATACACTTCTTGGGGGAGGGGGTGAGAAGGCACAGAGTCAATCATGCGGATGCCAGGAGTCTGGTGAGTAGCAGAGCATGCTACAGACTCATTTGTTATATACCTCCTCCCAAGGTCCCATTGGTTCAGGTGGCCAACTGCTGCATTGTCCTTTCCTCATTGGCATCTCCAGTCAGGTGTCTCTGTACCAGCAGTCTCTGGGTGTAGCAGCAGGCGTTAGGTTGAGTCAGGGAGGAAGTGTCTGCCATACATGCTCATGTGGGCTGAATTGGGCAGGGCGACTGACTACAGCTTGGATTGGCTGGCTGGCAGTTTCTCCTACATGTTTAACCAATAGTCTTTTGTTCATGGGAACCATGAGCACCAGGGAAATGTCTAACAGCTGTCAGAGAGTCAAATTGCCATGTCCCTAATGTTTTGCTAATTTCAAACATATTCTGCAAATATCGGGAGTACTTGACCACATTGACTTGAGTAATGATTTTTAACAATTCTTAACAGTTACTTTTAAATTTTATCATAGGTCCTTGTACAATAAACTGACTACTTATACATATTAAAAATCAACACAATTAAGATTTCAAACTTTAGTCCTACACAAATGTGAATCAATAATTTGATTTATATAATCTAGAGCCAGTGGGGGATGTTATATCTAAAGAAACTCTGTTTTGTGCTAGGCATTCATCTTGGTACCCATTAGCCATTTGTCTCTGACTTAATTCCCTAGAAGATAAGTTTCCTGTTGAACTGAACCAATGACCCCACCACTCAGAAATGTATATGCATGACCATTTACTTGTTATGATATGACTTTTTTTGACTTCTGTAACTTGTTTATTCACATATCCAAAGACTGTTTTGATTTGTCTTAACCACTTAACTTGGCAGAACAGACAATTTTTGCTTGCTAATGCAGATATTGGAGGTCTACTTGTGGTTTTAGCCTTTCAAAAATCCCTTCTCCATATCCGTCCTTCATGGCAACCTGAAAATTGTTTCAGAGATTTTCATCCTGTTAGCAGCTTTTACTTATATAAAAACCTCTAACAATCATGGCTTAACACCTTCCCAACACCCCAGAGGGAGGGAGCTTTTCTAATTTTTGTCAATGTTGCTTATATAAAGTAAAAATCCTGATCTATTTTTATTGCAGTAAATTCAAATCTAAACAAAAGTACAAATTCCAATACCCATAAAAGGAACACATTTATGGCCTCTGACTCCAGTTCATCTCTTGAAGATCTACTTCAAAATGTGGTTGTATTTGGAGGTGAGACTTATGAAGTTGTGATATAAGAGGAAACCCACAACAGGAAATAAATTACAATGCTATGGATATTCCTTTACATTGTGTGAATATATGTCACTGTGGTTGATATAATAAAGAAACTGACTGGCCAATAGCTGAACAGAATAAAGTTAGATATGAGAGCCAGACTAGAAGAATGCTGTCAGGAATAAGGACAGATTCAGCAGTCTCCAGCCAAATGCAGAGGGAGCAGGAGGTGAATGTGCCATGTTAATAAAGGTTCTACCATGTGGTAGAGCATAAATAAGGAAAAAGGGTTAAATTAAAATGTAAGTGCTAATTAGTAATAAGCCTGAGCTTTTGTAGTTAATATTAAGCCTCTGAGTAACTATTTGAGAGTGGCTGTAGGATAGGAAAGCTCCACTTACAAATGGCGCCCAACAATCAGGGCCACATAAAGCATGAGAAAACTTACAAAGGGATTCTAATCACAGAAAAATGGAGTCAAGCACAGTTTCTTGGTAACTGCTTTTCTTGGGTAGGCCCTACAAAGGAGTGAATTCTTTGATAGATGGCTTTCTGACTCAGTGATAGCATCAAAAACCACATGACTCTTTTCAGAGGCCCTGCTACCAAACACTTAAATAGGTTTTACAAGCAATGGGTGGCATGCTACTCAGTGGTAGCGTGGACTCAGAAACTTCCCAGAGTTGGGCAGTAAACATGGCTCCTGTGGATACCTCAACCATGAAGCTAAGCTTCCCCAGACCAAGGAATAGGATGAAGCCAGTCATCAAAGCCAACACTTTGGACCAAGCCATACCACTTAGCAGGTTAAAAGCTCATGTGGTCAGAAAAAGAGATATGCAGTAAAGACAGACTCAAATAAAAAAAAAAACCTGTAAACATTTTCCAGTGTGTTAAAAATATATATAGACTTGAGAGAGAGAAGAGAAATAGCATATACAGTTATAGATTAAAAATATAGTCTTAAATAAAATAAAGTCCTTAAAAGGAAGTGATGTAATATTAAAGGAAAAAACATACAAATAGATGGAAAATACACAGAGAGGCTGGATATTGCAATTTATTGTGTTGTTTTTGAGATTTTAAACTATTTGAGGAAGGAGTAATAGTTGCTAAGACATATTAGTTTATGAAAACTGCTAAATTAAACAGGTTATATCTTTTAAAAATGTCTTAACTTCAAAATGTAAGTAAAAACATATGGTTCTTTGAAGGAAAGGTTTTGATTTTATTTTCACAGTCAACACGAGGCTATGGATTCATTCCAGGTTAAGAAAAGTCAGGTTTCATTGAAAAAGATCCCTTGAAAATCCTGGTTATAAACATAAAAAACAAACCTAAAAGAACTACAAGACACATCATAGATATTTTACCTGCTCAAACACATAACAAAAAATCATATTGTACTTTTGTACAATATACACTCTATACTTGTATTTATGCTGATATGTATGTTATCTTTAACAGTTTATTATTTTCAGAACAAGGGGAACAGATACCAATTGAAACAGATGGTGCAAGTTATGCAGCATCCAAAACAACTTAAAGGCTGCTTGATGAGATGATCCAGCCTCACAGAATATTCTAGCTGGGACTTTATTATTATCCCATTTTTTCTCAAGGCTCCCAAAAAGATGTCAACGCTTCCAAATAACAGAAAGTAGAATAAAGCACTACGGACACCTTAACAAAAAATTGGTTATGGATGTCTATTATCACTGAAATTATTATTCATAATGGTCAGGAAAAAAGTTAAACAGCTAAAGGAGATTAGATTCAAGTATCTCTTTCTGTAAAAAAAGGGGGATATATAAATGATATGATAAAAAGGTAGATTGTTGAATCTACTTTTAAACCACAAAAGGAACTACTAGTCTTAAATATTTTGCATTGGTATGGAGCTTTTGTATACTGATACAAATTTAAAGTTAAATTTGTTATACTGTATGTATCTGTCTCTTGTTTTGGTTATTCTGCTTATGCATTTTATTTAAAAATATAATGTATACTTAAAAATAAGAATTAATAGTCATTTGCAATAATCAAACTTATATTCATGTAAGATATATTTTCTAGATCTTAACACATATATTTAGATAGATAGATGATCTTCAATCATTTCAAAGGCTATAAAATTTGGCATTTAATATGCTTAATAACTTAAGGCTTTTCATGACAGTGAGCTATGTTGCTCCTGGCAGCACCAATATACTTCAGAGAAGATGATGGGCACTGAAGAAACTCCCGTAAGGAGCTTGCTTTCTCTATTGCAAAAGCTATCCATGTGGCAAAGAAATTGTCCTTGCCTCAATTTCTGACAGTTACTAAGGTCATACAAGGCCCAAAAGAACTCTTTGGTAACTTTTTACAAAGATTAACTAAGGCTGTACAAATAGGAGTAACAGATCCAAAAGTTAGATGAGTACTTATTGAATCTCTGGCTTTTTAAAATACCAACATATAATGCAAAAAGATACTTGGGCATTTGAATGTCAAATCAGCACTAATGGATGAATGGATCCCGAACACAGAATACAGTCAATGTTGAGTCATTTGACTATAATACTGCACCTTGGGTTGGAGAAACAATTTCCAGAGTTATGAAGAGACATCAAAACACCAAATGCTTTAATTGTGGTAGAATAGGATATCTGAGAAGGGATTGCAGACAAGGAATTCCTAGAAATAACATTTCCTCTGGGAATGACAAAAATAGAAGTTCTCCATCTTCTGGATTTTGTAGAAGATGCAGCAAGGGCCAACATTGGACCAATGAATGTAGATCAACAAGAGACAAACAAGGCAACCTGTTGTTATAAGGAAACTCATTAGGGTGCCTTTTGCAGGTCCCCAGGTCAAATGTGGTCCAGTTATTTCCAGTTGCTGTGGAGGACACACCTCCCTAAGAAAATTTTAATAATCCAGTGTCTATTGTAAAAATCATATTGCTCTGGATGATAGAGTAATCATGGAGGATGAATCAAAAATTCCAATAGAATGAATAGTGGGATTTAAAGCCTGTGTCACCCTTGCGCTGCTATCTCCTGATTTCTTTTTTTATTGATTTTTATTGAGTGCTACATTTTTCTCATGCTTTAAATCTCACTATTCATTCAAAAGGCTCAGGCAGATGGATATCTGTGAGTTCAAGGTCAGCCTGGTCTACAAAGAAAGTTCCTGGATAGAAAGACTGTCACAAAGAGAAACCTTGTCACAAAACAGAACAGAAAAAGAAATAAAGGAACCCAGCAAGACTGGTATCACAAAGAACACACACCTTCTAAATGTATCTGAAGGAATGTAGGGTATTTTGATTCCATTAGAGCCTTTGTTATTTAAAAATCTAACCAGATGGGTTTGCATTTGTTTAGGGGAAGTACATTTGTTTAGGGAATTTCTTTTATTGGGTCTTTGGTTTTCTCTGCCATTCACATTTACTTTTTTATGTTTATTGTTCTAAGTACAGTCTGTATTAAACAAAATTTTAAAATATCAAAAAAATTCCAATAGAAATCAGGAAACATATATTTTGGCAGACTTCTACAAATGATCAAAGACCAAAACTGAGAGTATTCATAAATAACATTGTAATTGAAGAATTACTGGACATGGATGTGGATGTGACTATTATTACTGCAGAATCTTGACATATGAATTGGCCTCTTCAGGATGCAGAAGTTTAATTCCTAGAAATTGATAACCTATCTGAAGTAAAACAAAGTACAAGATGGGTTGAATGCATAGGGCCAGAAGGACATATGTGGCTAATATAGCAGTCAATCTATGGGGACTTGATCTGTTGCAGAAATGGAATACCCAGATTAACATTGCTGCAATCTCAGAAAATGAACATAAACTAATGCATGTTTCTGGGAAGATTATAAGATACTATAAAAAAACAGTCATCAACCATTCAGACTTCATAAAAACACAAAATAACTAGCCAGCCTTCAGAGGAACCAATGGTCCTGCCTTTAAAATGATTAACTAGGGAACCAATATGGGTTAAACAATGGCCTTTAACAAAGGAGAAACTGAAGGCTTTAGAACATCTGGTACAAGAGGAACTAGATGCTAAGCATATTGAAGAATCAACCAGCTCTTGGAATTCTCCTGTATTTGTTGTTAAAAAAATTCTGAAAAATGGAGAATGATGACAGATATAAGAGCTGTCAACAAGGTAATTCAACCTATGGGTCATTGTTCTCATTTGTGGCACATTTGTTTAATTTTTAATATGAAGCTTTAGTCTTTAAGCTATGTAGGTATTAAGAATTGCAGATCAATAGTCATCTATGTTTATCATACTTTTAGTTAGATTAATCAGGTTTTTAGATGCATAGAGATTGTATTTTGCATAAATAGGCAATCTTCAAACACTTCAAAGAACTGTAGAATTAAATACTTTAATATATGTAACTGCTTTAGGATTGACGTGAAACACAATTGCTCCTGGCAGTACAGATCTATATGTGAGAGAATGTTGGGCACTGAAGATACTCCACTTGGAGCTTTTTTTTTTTTAATTATAAAAACTGGCCGTTGGGCAAAGAACTTCCCCTGCCTTGAACACTGACAAAATGCATGCTGTCGAGATTTGACAAGCAGGATACAAGCAGAAAGACTGCCAAACCTTGCCAGGACAGGGTAAGACAGTTTGTCAAATTTTCCAGCCTCTGAATATGGTCTGCCAGTTACTCTAGGCCTTTACCAAAGTTGGTTGCCCCAACATTGCAAATGAGACTTTGAATGATTGCCCACATAGCTGGTTGTCCCTGTCATTTCTTGCACCTTTTGGAAGTTGCTTGATTGAGCTTTTTGTTTACTCAGGTAATATTATTTCCCTTCTCAAGTCTTTGATGGGGTTGAAAACTAGATAGTCATAGTTACTTACCTCTCATGACTTGGCCAAGCCATTAACATAAGACTTAGACTCCTTATGATAAGATAACTATTGAAACATTTATCATATGTTTCTTGTTTGATATTGTTCATGCTGTTTGTAAATCTAATTTTTATGCCTGTTTTTGCCTATTCTTTTTCCCTGGACAATACTCAATATTTGTTCTTATTGTATTTAGTTTTGTATTAGACTTAGAACTCTCTTATTTAGACAAAAGACACTCTGGGAACTCCTTCAGCCAATAGCCTTTAAGATACCACTCACTTTGGGTGTGGTCTCATGTACTATAAATGCAGATCAAAAGTGTGCACAGGCCTCTTGGCTGCTGGATTCAGTTCCAGTTCCCAATGCTCACAGAAGACTGCGAATTGTTACTCTTTCTGTGAGTTTAGCTCAGATAAATAAAACTTTGTTATACTCCATTCCAGGCTATTGTGAAACTCTTTTGTATGCCAACATCTGTCAGATATACTAGGCTTATGGGTCAAAGATGGATGCTCCAATGTTATAGAAGGACTTTGGATTACTGTCCAAGAAGCGAGCTGTCCCTGTTGTTAGGTAACATTTCACCTTCTGGGGTCTTTGATGGATTTGAAGACTAGATATTTATAGTTAGTGTTTTCCTTAGTCATGATGGAAAATTAATTAGGTATAAAACTTTGGATTCACAAAGATAAGATAGATGATAGAATTTTTTTTTAATTTTGTCAAATACAAATAAACTAAATATTGTAACTGTAATTCTTACTGAAGAACTGTTTTGCTATATAGAGTTTTACTATGTTAAGGTTAAAACCTTTTTTCTTAATTAGACCAAAAGGGAGAAATGCTGTGGAATAATGCTTCCATGCAATGTGAATATGTATTATTCTTATGGGTTAATAAAGAAGCTGATTGACTTATAGAAAACTGATTGGCCTATAGCAAGGCAGGATAAAGTTTGGCAAGACAATCAAACTGAAGATGAAGGGCAGTGTCTGAGAGTCACTATCAGACACGGACAGAGCAAGATAGGCATACTGTACTGAGAAAAGTTACCAAGTCACATATCAAAGCATAGATAAAAAAAATGGGTTAATTTAAGTGTAAGGGACAGCTATTAACAAGCCTGAGCTATTGATTGAGCATTTGTAATTAATATTGAATCTCTATGTCAGTTATTTGGGAAATGGCTATGACACAAGAAAACTCTGCCCACACTGGTGACTTGATCTTTGACTCCCAGCTTCCAGAGCTGAGCTCCAATAAATCTTAGTTGTTTAAGACTCCCAGTTTCTTTGGGATATTCTGTGATAGTAACCTGAGCAGATTATAACACTTGAGGTGAACTTGAATGTTGTTTTGCAATCTTTCAGGGAAACACAGGTAGAAAAATACTAGGAAAATAAATTTTAAATTACTTTTGAACGTTGAATATTAAGTTGCGTTTTAACTATAGCAAGTTACTATTCTTATTTTGAAGACATGTCAATGTTTTCATTAAAATTGAGATTTCCTCTTGATGGATTTTTCCTGAGACAAATATGAAATGTCCTTCTTTGTCTCTTTTGATTGATTTTAGTTTGAAGCCTATTTTATTAGGTATTAGGATAGCTACACCAGCTTGTTTCTTAGGTACATTTGATTGGAAATTTTTTTCACAATCCTTTACTCTGAGGTGATGCCTGTCTTTGAGGTTGAGGTGTGTTTCTTGCAGCAGAAGGATGGAATCTGTTTTTGTATCCAATCTGTTAGCCTGTGTCTTTTAATAGATGACTCGAGTCTATTTATATTAAGCGACATTAACAACCAGTGATTGCTAGTTTCTGTTATTTGAGTTTTCATTGTTGGTGATGTTATTATGTGTGTTTTCCCCTTCTTTGGGAATTGCTGCTGTGAGGTCATCTATTTTCTGTGTTTTTGTGGATGTAGCTAACTTCCATGGGTTGGAGCCTTCCTTCTAGTACTTTGTGTAGGGTTGGGTTTGTTAAATCTTGGTATTGGTTAAATCTGGTTCTGTCATGGGATATCTTGTTTTTTTCTGTCTATGGTGATTGAAAATTTTGCCAGGTATAGTAGTCTAGGCTGGCATCCACAGACTCTTAATGTCTACAAAATGCTTGACCAGGAACTTCTGGCTTTCATTGTTTCAATTGAGAAGTCAGGTGTAATTCTGATAGGTCTGCCTTTATATATTACTTGGCCTTTTTTCCTTTGCAGCTCTTAATATTCTTCTTTCCTTATTCTGTATGTTTACTGCTTTGATTATTATGTGCTGAGGGACTTTTTTTCACTTAGTTCTATTGGGTGCTATGTAAGCTTCTTGTATGTTCATATTTATATCTTTCTTTAGGTTGGGAAAATTTTCTTCTATGATTTTGCTGAATATGTTTCTGTGCTTTTGAGCTGGATTTCTCCTTCTCCTTCTTTTATCCCTATTATTCTTTTTTTTCCTGGTTTTTTGAGGCAGGGTTTCTCAGTAGCTTTGGAGCCTGTCCTGGAACTAGCTCTTGTAGACCAGGCTGGCCTCTACCTCACAGAGATCCACTTGCCTCTGCCTCCCAAGTGCTGGGATTAAAGGCATGTGCCACCACTGCCTGGCCTATCCCTATTATTCTTAGGTTTGGTCTTTTCATGGTGTCCCATATTTCCTGAATATTTTGTGTTAAGTTTTTGTTAGATTTAATGTTTTCTTTGACTGATGAGTCTATTTTCTCTCTTGTATCTTCAATTCTTGAGATTCTTTCATCTCTTGTATTCTGCTTTTTATGCTTGCATTTGTAGTTCATGATCATTTTCTCATAATTTCTGTTTCTAGAATTCCCTTAGTTTATGTTTTCTTTATTGTCTCTGTTTCGGTTTTCAAGTCCTGAATCATTTCTTTCACCTGTTTGCTAGCTTTTTCTTGGATGTCTTCCAATTTTTTTGTTTGTCTTTCCTCCTTTTCTTTGAGGAATTTTTTATTTCCTCTTTAAGGGCCTCAAACACTCTCCTAAAGTTATTTTTTACGTCATTTTCTTCTGCTTCATCTGTATTGGGGGTGCTCAAGTCTTGTTGTAGAGCTACTAGTTTTTCATAGTGTTGTGTTGCTCTTTGTGATGTTGCATGTGTTCTTACTTTGTCTACCTATCTTTTCCTCTGATTGGTGTAGTTGGGGCCGTGTCTCTGGTGATCACTCTTCCAGGTGCTAGTGGATCCAAATCTCAGATAGTTGATTCTCATGTTGGAGTCAAGGCCACGGTTCTAGTCACCCTGGAGGTTGCTCAATACTCCCAGAAATCACTCATGGAGGTTGCTTGCTTAGACCTGCTCCCTCAGAGACTGCTAGCTCAGGCATGGCCCCTTAGATGTTGCTGTCTCAGGCCTGGTCCCATGGAGGTTGCTTGCTGAAGCCTGTTTTGGAGAGGTTGCTGGCTTGGGCCTGCTCTGTATAAGGTCGCTGGCTTGGGCCTGTTTTGGCAGAGGTTGCTTGCCTAGGCCTGGTCCTTTGCATGACTCTGACTTGGACCTGCTCCCATGGAGGTCTCTTGTTTGGATCTGGTCCCTCAGAGGTAACTTGCTCAGGCCTGCTCCTGTGGATGTTGCTGACTCGGGCTGGTCCTGAAGAGGTCACTGTCTCAGGCCTGGTCACTTAGAGGTCAATGGCTTGGGCTTGCTACAGCAAAGATCCCTGGCTTAAGCCAGCTCCCACAGATGTTTCTGGCTCAGGCCTGTTCTCATGGAAGTTGCTGGCCTGGTCCTGATCCTGTGGAGGTTGCTGGCCTGCGCCTGCTCCCATGGATGTTCCTGATTTGGGCCTGCTCCCATACAGTTTGCTGGTTTGGACCTGGTCCCTCAGAGATAGCTTGCTTGGGTCCTGTCCTGTGGAGGTCGCTTACTTGGGCCTATCCAGAGGAGGTCACTGTCTCAGGCCTGCTCACTCAGAGTTCACTAGCCTGAGCCTGCTCTGGTGAAGATCCCTGGCTCAGGCCTGCTACCACAGATATTCCTGGCTCAGGCCTTGTCCCACGGAGGTTGCTGGCCTGGTCCTGGTCCTGTAGTGGTTTCTGGCTTGGTTATGCTTCCAAGGAAGTTGCTCACTATGGCCCAGTCCCGTGGATGTCACTTGAAAATGCTTATTTGTTTTAAAAATTTAAATTTATTTATTTATTTGTGTGTATTGGGGGAATGGACATGGCACACATGTATGGATTTTACCTCTTCAATGCAAACACATGAATTCTCAGGTATGCTCAGTTTGTGTAAAACAATTGTATGTCATCTCAAAAATGTATTCACTTGGGTGGACAGAATAGCACCTACCTCCACCTCCTGATCATCTGAGTTCTATCTGTGGGACCCATATGGTAGAAGAACAGAACTGATTTTCCTAAGTTGTCCTCTGACTTCACATGCACACTGTCTGCACACTCAAATGCTCTCTCTCTCTCTCTCTCTCTCTCTCTTTCTCTTTCTCTCATAAAAATAAAATAAAAAAATGCCTGGAAGGGGATGGAAGGAGGAAAGGGAGGGGGTAGTTGATGTGATTCTATTTCAATTAAATACTCATTTTAAAAAAAGAATGCATTACTTGTTAAGGGGCAAAGTGTAAACTTTTGGAGTGCTAGAGTACTCTGTTATATGCCAAGGTAACACCTATTGATATAAAGATTCAGGCTTAGGTTATACATGGGGTGAGTGAGTTTTCTCTCTCCCCACCAAGAGGCTTGATACTTGAATTGGAAATGTAATCTGGTGATCAGGGGACAGGGGAAAAGGCACTGGTGCTGGTTACAAAGAACATCACAGGAGCATGGGAAACGGATCAGAACCTTATGCATCCTTTTTATCTCAGGGAGGGCACAGGCGCTGTGAATCTGATTGCCTAGAGTCTTGTGGATCCCATCCATCTGAGAGGGCACAGGGGCTATTGGTCATTTTGGGAGCGCAGCAGTAAATAGCTTTGAGGGGAGATGAGTAGGCCCAAAGGACAGATTCTATCCTGGAGGTAAAGCTGGTCTGGTTCTATGTGGGGTGTCTTAGTGCCTCCTCTGTGACATGAGGATAACTGTCCTTGGTTGATGGACTAACTAAGACAGAAGCTAGTTTTCTCTCTGGCAGAGTCTTTCTCAAGGTGCTTAGAGGAACTTCAAAGAAAGCTACTTCTTCCACTATAACACAGAAGAGATTTGACAGATGGAGGGGTGGGAAAAGGCCACAGACACTCGTTTTGAGTCCATTTAGTAAAAATTATTCAGCAAAGGAAAAGTGCCGTCTTTGGGGGTTAGCTTAGTTAGGCTTACTATTGCTATAATGAAACATCATGACCAAAAGTAACTTGAAGAGGAAACGGTTTATTTGGCTTACACTTCTGTATCACTATTCATCTTTGAAGGAGCAGGACAAGAACTCAAGCAGGGCAAGAACCTGGAGGGAGGAGCTGATTCAGAGGCCATGGAGAGGTGCTGCTTACTGGCTTGCTCCCCATGGCTTGCTCAACCTGTTTTCTTGCAGAATGGCCATCCCAGGGGTCACCCTACCCACCATGGACTGGGCCTTCCCTCAGGGAGTCACTAGTTTTGTGTGCGCCTGATCTGATGATGCCATTTTCCCAATCAAGATTCCCTCCTCTCAGTTGACTCTAGCTTGCGTGAACATAAAACTAGGCAGCAGAGGATATCATTCTAAACCTCAACAAATATTTGGACACTTTAATATACCCAATAAAGAGTATAAGGTGAAGAACAGTAGACCACAAAAGTAAAAAGTAAACAAACAAACAAACACACAAATAAAGCCATTTGTGAATAAGAAAAAGGAGAACATGATGGTGAAGTCACTGTCCCCAGCCAGGGTACCCTCCCTCTGTGTCAGTGTGGTGGGTCCTTAGTTAGCCTGTCTCTTTCCTCCCAGCTCTTTGCATGGCATCTCCCATGGGATCAGTTTCCAGAGAGAACATTTCTCTGGCAAATGCCTGGTAGTAGCTCTTAAGAGGTACTGTTTTCTGAAATGTTTATCTAGTGAGTACTTAGATCCAGAAATGTGAATCCATGGCAGAACCTGTATGGGTTATCTGCCTGAACCTTTCTGACTGCATCTCTGAGCTGCAGGAGTAGTCCCAGGAATAACTACAATGCTGGATATTGAGGCTTTTTAAAAATTATTATTATTTAAAAGAGCTGTTCAAAACCAAACTGAGCTAAAAACCCTGTTCTTGTTCCCTGGGTTGTCAAACATCCTTCTGTGTATTTTGCAACATATTTTCACGTATTCACGGACAGCTTTCAGAGTGGCTGGGGCTTGCCAATTAAAGCCCACATTGAAATGTTATAAAATAGAACAGTTTATTGTAATCACAGATACTGTACATAACATAGCAATTGACGTCTTGAAAGCTAATTACCGAAGTTGTTTGAAATAATCAGGGCCTTATTCAGCAGCCCCGGGATGGGGACAGCTGTACAAATACTCACCGTGTAGCAGTGGCAAGGGAGTAGGGTGGAAAAATAGGCTAGTTAAAAGTTCAAACAAAGAGTGAAACACGACATGGAAAAGAATCCCCCTGGCTCTATTCAGCTACTGTAATGAACATTCAAGGGCACAGTGTTCCAGATTTTCAGCAAAATATTGAAATACACTTTTGACACGACAACAGATTCTGCGAGAATTATGAAGCATTCAGTAGCTACTTAATTAATTGCAGCTAAAGTTCCTGGGACTCTTCCAAAGTCTAAGTAAACTCTCATTTCCTCTTGAATCGTGGCAGTTTTCTCGAGAGAAAAGGTGGAAAATATGTACTTGCCAAACAGATGGCTTTTAAGTTCTCACACATCTCCCTCATTAGGATAAATTGCTACCTGTAATGCTGCTTAGTGAACCTTTCTGTTGTGTGCATGGCTTTTCTAAGTGGAATGTGGACTTTCTGGCCAGTACCTGGCTCTATACACCTTAGGAAAGTCTGCTTCTTAACTGAGCAACAGCTGTACTCTTGTATTTAGGCCCTTTATTTTCCCATGAGATAAAACCCAGTGGCATTGTCCTCAAAAGGAATAATTGTAATTTCTCAAGTTAACAGAGCCCCAGAATACCAAACATATGCCTTCAAGGACTAAGAGCAGGCATTGTGGGCCACTGAGGAAGACACGCTCTCCACTGTGGTACTGCTAGCCATAAATTTGACATACATAGCAAAAAAGCATTGATTTATAGCCTCTTTTGACCATAAAACCAGATTTTATGTTTAAAAATACATGTCCCTATTGTTCAGGGAAGTTTACATTTTTTTTTCAAAAAAGAAATTTATTTGGGCAACTGAGAAAAAAAAGTCAGATTATATTGTAGAGCCCAGGGGAGTTATAAATATATATCCACATGGCATAGATAATCTTTACTGAGCTTCACTTCTTGAAACTTCTTGATGGTTGCTTTAGACTCATAATAAATCCTGCTTGAGTCTAATTAAATTGGGGTTCAGGATCACTAGTATTCTATCTTTTATTGAACCTTTAACAGTCGCTTCATTATCCACTGGAGTGGGTAGAAAGTACATATGAATAGCAGCGAGTAATGCAATATTTATTATCTTCTTTTCTGCTAAGATATTTTTAGACAGCAGTGTTTTTAAATACTAAAGAGTTGCATTTTTAAATATTTAGTAGAATATGAGACTGACAGGATGTCAATAAAAGTTTGTTGATGGTTCAAATACAATATTATGAATCATTTGATTGTATTTTAAAGAAAACCTTTTCTCTGATTCATTGAGTTTATTTTTAATAAAATTTTACTTATTCTTTAAGAACTACTTGTATTTTGATCATATTATATTCCACATTGCTACAGGTGACAATATTGATAACTTTCTACTGTCATGTGGCAAGGACTTCTTTTTTTACAGTTTACAAAAAATTTTATGACCTTGTATTTTAATCTATGATATTCTTTACAAATATTTGTGGAGTTATGCATTGATATTTTTAAGTATTTTCTTTTTTGAACAATCCAGGCTTAAATTGAATACATTAACTAGTTAAAAATACAGTAGAAAATGTTAGAATTATCAGAATTCACTCATTCAATGCTAAGCATGTATGTGTGAACCCAATCTGACCTCTGTAATAATTGCTGACACTATTTTACATATCAATATATTCATTTGCCAATAGTTACATTTTCTTAGAAAGATTTGTGAAAATCTCTCTAAGGAGATTATTTATTTATTGTGTGTATATTTGTGTGGTGTATGCATCTGTGCCCATGTGTGCAGGTGTATTTACCTGTGTGAGCACATATAGAATCCAAAAGCTTGTGTCAGGATGACCTTTCATCTGTCTCTCATTGAGTCTAGGATTTGCTGTTTTGGTCAGAGGATAACATCATATAGGTCCATTCTCAAGACTGAAATTTATTCCAGAATTATTTAAGACTTGTAAAAATGTATCTAAAAATCAAAGACTACCAGAGGATACCATTCGTTACAATATGTAAGGCATGGAAAGAATGCGTAATATAATCCATTTTGCATGCAATAGATACGCAATGTATTTCTGTTTTTCACTAAGGTGATTCCAGTAGTTCAATGCAGCAGATGCAGTGTAAAGTTTATCTGAGGCCATTCTCAAAGGGAAACAGGAAAATGGAAAGAAAAAAATACTTCTGTAGCAAAGGTATTAGAGTATGGCAAGAGAACTTACTTATGGATTTGCATTATAACGTCTCTCTTATCTGGTGGTGGGGCTAGAGAAAATTTATTAACTACTTCAATAATGTGCTATTTACATGAAATAAAAACATTTGTCTTAGGGTTCGTGGAAACAAAGGCAATCTCTATGTAAGCTGGAAGCATCTACGTAGGGTTATGAGAAACTGTTTGAAGTGTGTGATGTGGAATGAACAGCACAGCTCCTGCCTTGATCTTTCTCATCAAAAGCTATTTCCAGGGGCTTGGGAACAATCATCAACACTAAGATCTGTGTCTTTAAAAAAGCAGTTCAAGGAGGCTTTGGTCAGAGCAGTTGAACAAATCTCAAAGAAAACAGATCTTCTCTAGGATAAAGGGAAACATTGGGCTCAAGGGAATGCCAGTCTCACGCTAATTGAGAAAGTGTATTATTTTTCAAGATCAGAACAGACAGTATAGGGGCCACACTATTAATCAGAGATTTGCACTGGTGTGTTTATTTTATGGACAACTTAATAAGAGCTCAGGAATTATGAAAACTGTATTTCAGATGCCTGGACGTGGAGGAGCCCAGCCTTCTTCACCACTGCTCGGGCTCCCACTGCCAGTCATTTCGGTTCTTTAAATTCCGTGCCCACTTCATAGCATCCCTTCTTGGGGATTATTAAGGTGGAATATAGCAGTGAGCACAAGGAATTATGATCTATATAGCAAGAAATTTCTTTCTATAAAACAAGACAGGGATTTCCTCAAGGGAAAATGTTTGGTGGCAAAAAGCGCTGGCAAATCAGTGTGGTGCTTTGGATGAGAATGTCTTTCATAGGCTCAGATACTTGAGCACTTGGCTCCCATTAGATTGTAATTGGGAGGGTTTTAGAAGATGTGACTTTGGTGGAAGAATGTCAATGGGAGCAGACTTTGAGAGTTTCAAGTCTTGAGTCAATCTCAATTTGTTTTCTCGCTCGTTGTTAAAACTCTGATCTTTCACTCCATGCTCCAGGTGCCATCCTTACCTGTTGCCATGACTCACTCGCAAGATGGACTCTTGTATTTCTGAAATGTAAACTCATATTAACCTTTCTTTTATAATTTGTCTTGGTCATGGTATTTGATCAGAGCAACAGAAATTAAATAATCCACTCAGTTACCGTGTGTGTGTGTGTGTGTGTTTATTCAGATGAGATAATTGAAGTCTCAATACTATGTATTATGTCTGTAGAGTCTATTCATCCTATGCAACTGAAACTTTTGGTTGTCATCTCTCCATTTCTTCTACCTATAACTCTTGGTGACCACTATCAATTTTCTGCTTCAGGATTACTCATGCCATGAGTGGCAGGCTTTCCTTGTTATACTTTAAGAGGATGAATGGTATTTACTATGTATGTAGACTATATTCCCTTTGCCACCTAGGTTGCTTCTGTATTTTGCCTATTACCAATATTCCTACACTGAGCATTAGAATGTAGATAATAGTTCAAGATTCTAATTCCCCTCTCATTTGCACCCTAAATTGAAATGCTAGCTATATGATAGTTTCATTCTTGATGTTTTGGGGTAACCTTCATATTGAGTTCCAAAGTGGCTCTACTAGGTTATGTTTACATTAGTAATGCACAAGGATTCCCAAAGTATCCTTTCTAGTAAACGTATGATAATATATCATCATGTTCTTGACTTGCATTTCTGATGATTTTTGATATTGATCATTTTTATATACTTGTCTAATTGTACACTTTATTTTGAGAAATATATATTCATGATTTTGTTTATCTGTAAATAGGCTCTTTGTTTTCCTGTTACTGAGTTGTTTGATATCTATATCTATACATATTTGCAAATATCTTCTCTTGTTCCATAGATAATCTTTTCAGTCTGTTGATTGGTTTTCTTTGCTATGTAGAAATTACTTTAGCTTAATGCAATCTCTCTTTTTCTATTTTTGATTTTGTTGCCTGTAATTTAGGAGTGAAGTTAAAAAATAAACAGCTGGATCCAAAATTGTCAAGATTTTCTTTTGTTTCCTTCTGTTTTGTAGTGTTTTTTTTTCTATATGTGAACACACTTCCACTTCTCTTCCAGTTTGGATGCTTTTTATTTATTTATCTTTCCTAATATCTCTTGCTACAACATCAAGGAATATATTAAATAGAATTAGTGAAAATGGATGTTTTCATCTTTATTCCTAATCTTAGAAGAATACACAAAATTTCACCATTTTAAGGCTATTAGATATGGGCATGCTAAAGGTGTGTTTAGTGCTTTAAGATGTATTTCTTCTATGAACACATTCCTGATGGGGTTTTTTGTGTGTTTCTCTCTCTCTCTTTCTCTCTCTGTCTCTCTCTCTCTGTCTCTCTCTCTCTCTCTGATTGGAGATTCAACCTAGGCCTTTATACATGCTACAAAAGTAAGTACCTACAGCCCAAACATCCAATTATGACTATACCTTTCATTCTATTAATATAATTTATCACACACACACACACACACACACCACTATAATCACTGTAGTGACCCTTTCCTAAGTATCTAGCAAGTAAATAGCTAACTGCTATTATGTAACAGAGCCCAGAAGAGCCTGCTTTAGCACCAAGAACCCTTATCCTTTCTTAGTAATTCATGCTTTTACAATGACAGCAGTTAAGCATTTTAAATATCTTTCCATGCAGTGAAATCACATTCACAGACCAATGTATTATCCTTTGGAATACTGAAATAATTGAAAAACAAAAGGGGTGGAGTACCTGTTTCACCCTTCTCTCTTACAGTCCCCTGATGGCAGACATACCTTCATATCTTATCGAATTGATAATCACTGCTAACTCATGGTCATGTCTACCTCAGAAGATTAGCCATATTGAAAACAGGAGTTAAAAGGAAGCTCTGTAAAGCTAATCCAACACTTCAGAGACAGTGTAAACAATAAAGATAACTTTTTGTTTATTTACACCTTAGGAGGTAGAGTGAAGTATAATTCAGATTATATAATGCTGAATAGAAAAGTAGGCATCAGAATGCACTATGTGAATAATTTGCTATCATGAGTGTACAATGTGTTGAGTAGTGATGTGAATAAACTATGACTGCATTCCCAGAGGCCTGTTTTCTAGTGTCTGACCTTGTAATAGAAAAAGTAAGTATTGCTCATTCACGTTCAGATAGCTTTCATCCTTGGGAAGTTTTAGAAAGAAGTTGCCTAAGAGTTCTCAGTTGATATTAGAGACTAATTAGGACCAGCATTTTAAGCATGTATTGATTTCAGTAGTTAATTAAGACTTGATGGAAATAAATAAGCTGCCTAGAACACTGAACTTACCAGAAACTTCTATATTGCCTTGAATCACTAAATTTTTTTCACTGTTTTAATTATATCTTTTGCTACTTTTTCTATATGTGGTAGAAACCCAAGTGCCTATCATAAAATAGAATATTTGGAAGAAAACTGGAATCCAAGGTCTGCTATTTTATACACACACACACACACATACACAAACAGAGTTATGCACACATGCCCTCATGCAACACAACATCACCATCACTGCCACCACCTCTACAACAACCACCATCAAGAAGACCCAAATGACTTAAAATTTCCAGATCCAGTGTTGTTTCTGCAACTGTACTACACCAAGGACACTAAACAGTCATTTTCAATAACTGCTTGGGTAAAAAAAAAAAGTAATAGATCATATGCTACTAGCACCAACATCACACTACTCAGAGCAGTGACCCCTTGATTAATTTTGATTCTTAACCTCATTGATTAACAAACCCCCAGGGGATTAGTGAAGTGTATCTTAGTGTGATTGTGATAATATTTATAGAGAGAATTGAATCGTAAGGGCTCTGTGTGGGAGGTCCTTCTGTCTATATGTTGCTTTTATTGGTTAATGAATAAAGAAACTGCCTTGGTCTGTTGATAGGGCATAACTTAGGTAGGTGGGAAAAACTAAATGGCATGCTGGGAGATAGGAGGCAGAGTTGGAGAGAAGCCATGGAATCTCTGGAGAAAGACGCTGAGAAATTTAGCTGATAAGCTACAGCTTTGTGACGATACACAGATTACTAGAAATGGGTTAAACTAATATGTAAGAGGTAGCCAACAAGAAGCTAGAGTTAATGGGCCAAACAGTGACTTAATTAATACAGCTTCTGTGTGGTTATTTCAGGGATGAGCAGCTGGGAACAAACAAGCAGCCCCTCCTCCAACAAATTGGTGCCCAACGTGGTGGAATAAATCCATATAAAACCTGAGAGGGCTTGGAAAGGAACTCTAGACACACACAAAAAACAAAGTTTAGTCCCATTATTTTCAGCTGGTGGGTTGCTGCAGCTCCTTTAAGAGAGGTTTTCCTGATTCAGTGGTAACAAAAGAAAAAAGCTACGCTGTTTTAAAATGCCTGCTTTCTGGGTCATCCTGCCAGTGCAAACTCTGACTCTTTCAAGCAAGAGGTCTGACTACAGAGCATTTGAGCGGGATTTGTGAGCAGACTGCTGCAGCTTGCTTAATAGTGACATGAACTGGCTGTGTGCCTGACAGTGGGGCTGTGGGCATGGTTCTCAGAGGTACGAGTGGCTCTACCATGCTGAATTGTGCAGAGCAAGCAGGAAGTACCATATATACCATAGTAATGGCATAGCTTAAGTTTTAAGAAGCACTCCTGGACAATAAAGAATTACAGATATGGAATAAAGGCAAATCCAGATGAGTCATAGTGTTGGATAAATGTACGTAGGCTTGGAAGAGAGAAGTAAAAGAGTATAGAGAGTCAAAAAATAAAGATAATGCTTTAAAAAAGGGTAAAGTCTTCAAAGAGACATAGTACAGATAGGCATAGTCAAAGATTAAAAAAAGTAAAGAAAAATAAGCCATCTAAAAATGGAAACTTCACAGAGATTCTGGGTTATGTATATTATTGTATTATCTTTGAATTTTTTGACTGTGAATGAGCTAAGTACAGAGAAACTTTACATTATGGTCTGCTAAGCTAAACCAGCATGTATATTATAAAGGTATCATGACTTTCAAATTTGGGTCTAAGGATATGTTGCTTTGGAAAAGAGTTTCTTCTCTTGTTTACACAGAGGATGAGAACCTGTGGATTGCTTCCAGACTGGTGTAGTTTGATAGCACACAATCCCCAGAAAGGTCGCTGTGAACACCCTCAAAAAATTACTTCACCAAACTGCTGAATAAGATGAATGTAGCACACAGGATACACCATAAAAGACCTGATTAACAGTGCCACCAAACAGCAGGAAGCAGTATAGACAGAACTACGCACATATTCCCAAATATTGTTTATAATTGTTTGTTTACATTTAAAGGGGGATATGCTATAGATATGAATAATTTGCATTATGGATCTTGGTTTATTGATACAAATTTAAGGTCAATTTGTATTAGGTATATGTATATGTATTTCTGATCTTGATTAACGTATTGTGTTTGTGTAGTTCATTTAAAAATGTAATGTATAATTAAGAAATATAAGTTAATAGATACTCATCTATAATAGTCAAGCTTGTAGTCATGTTAGGTTTTCTAGATACATAGAGATATATTTCAGTTAGTTAGGTATTCTTCAAATCTCTCAGAGACCTTCAGAATATGCCATTTAAAATATTTTAATAACTTAGGACTTTTCATGACAATGAGACACATCTGCTTCTGGCAGCACCAATCTACTTCTTCAACAGCAAGGTGGGCATCGAAGAGGTTCCTTATGGAGTTTGGAGCCATTTGGGCAAGAAACCGCTCCTGCCTGGACTGATGAGCTGAACATGCAGGCCCCGCAGAGAGAGGACTGCTGAACTTACGTAAGGTGAGATGGTCCTTCGGGGTTCCTACTTCATGAAAGAGTCTACTAGACATTCTGCAGGACAGAAAAATGTGACAGACAAACTGCCAAAATAGGTGGAACTGTCTTTGAAATTTTCTGCTTTGTGGAAAAGTCTCCTGGTTATCATGGGCCTATAGGTTGAAGATGGATGCCCCAACAGTACAGAAGAACTTTGGGTGACTGTCCAGGCAGCGAGATGTCTCTGTCAATTCTAGAGTTCTGGAAGTGGCTTACAATGTACTTCCCATTTATTTAGGTAATATTATATACTTCTGGAGTCTTGGATGGAGTTGAAGAATTTATAGTTATAGATTTCCTTAGTGCTGATAAAAAGATAAAGTAGATATTAATATTTTGACTGTAATTCTTGCTTGATAACTGTTATATGTAATTTTACTATGTAAAAGTTAAAGCCTTCCTTTCTGTTTACACAGAAAAGGGGAAATGGTGTGGGAGGTCTTTCTGTCTATGTGTTGTTTTTATTGGTTAATGAATAAAGAAATTTCCTTGTGATAGGCAAGAGTCTTAGCTCTAGCAGGGATCACAGGTGTCCACGGGGATGTCCCCAGCTAGGTACTTGGGCAGCAGAGGAGAAGGTGCCTGATCTAGCCTTGTCCCATAGTCACATTGATGAATATCTTGATTATCACCATAGAAATTTCATCCAATGGATGGAGATAGAGACAGAGATCCACATTCACATCAGAGCAATGGACTGAGCTCCCAAGGTCCAGTCGAAGAGCAGAAGGTGGGAGAAGATGAGCAAGGAAGCCGGGACCGGGAGAGGCTGGTCCACCAACTGAGACAGTGTGCCTGATCTAATGGCAGCTCACCAAATCCAGCTGGACCAGGTCTGAATGAGCATATGATCAAACCGGAATCTCTGAATGTGACTGTCAATGGGGGCTGACTGAGAAGCCAATGATAATGGCAATGGGACCTTCTCTTCTGCATGTATTAGCTTTTAGGGAATCTAGTCTATATGGATGCACACCTTCCTAGGCCGGGATGGAGGGGGGAGAGCCTTGGGCTTCCCACAGGGCAGGGTACCCTGCCCCCTCTTAAGGAAGCAGGGGGAGGGAGGACAGTTAGTGGGGAGCGGGAGGGGACTGGGAGAAGGGGGGGAGTGTAATTTTTTTGAATGAAAAATAAAAGAATATAAAACAACAACAATAAAGTAACTTTCTTGTCCTGTTGATAAGGCAGAACTTAGGTGGCTGGGAAAACTAAATGGCATGTTGGGAGAAAGGAGGCAGGGTTGGAGAGAAACCATGGAGCCTCTGGGGACAGACTCTGAAAAATTTAGCCAGTAAGGCACAGCTTTGTGACGATACACAGATTATTAGACATGGGTTAAACTAATATGTAAGAGGTAGCCAATATGAAGCTAGAGCTAAGGGGCCAAACAGTGATTTAATTAATACAGTTACTATGTGGTTATTTCTGGGATGAACAGCTAGAAATGAACAAGCGGCCCCTCCCCCAACAGCTCTGACCTACTCAATGACTCTCTTTGTGAGTCAATAATCCATGATGTTATTAGGACACAGTGAAAACTAGGAGGTGGGGTCTTAAAGGAAGTGGATCTCTAAAGACCTCTTCTTGTGGGTATATCTGCCCTGGCCTCTTCCTTCTCCATTGTATGCTTTCCATTCTTTGTTTCTTGTCCTCAAAGCAGCTGATCTGCTTCATGTTTTAGATATAATGTCCTAATTTCAACTGGTTCAGAAACACAAACATTCAGGTAGCCATAGACAGAACTCACTAAAAATAAATGAAGCCCAATTAAATACTTCCCTTTTAAAATAATTTTTCTTTTCTTTTTAGGCATTTGGTGATAGTGGTGCTCCATGAACAAAACTGATTTGTACCGATTCTTTCAAAACAACTGTTGAGTTTCCATTATGTATTAGGACCATTATGTATTTATGTATTATGTATTTAAGATCATGTACAGAGAACATGAACAATGGAAAACAGATGTCAGGATGTAAAGATGGTGTTTCAAGTGTCACGTGATTTTCACTTACAGATGCATTTAATAGATGGGGTAAACATTCTAGTGCATTGCAGTCTTCAGTGTCACTGTGAGATTTTGAACATAAATTCTTTAGATACGTCATTTCCACATTGCTTTAATGAACAGGGAAGCTGAGGTCATAGGAAAGTCAGGGGTGTATTTTCTCAAGAACTACATGAAATATTTCTCCTAGAACTAGTGGTGATGGTTCATGCCTGTAATCCCAGCACTTGGTGGTTGAGACAGAATTGCAAGTTGGAGGACAACCTGGGCTACATAGTGAGAACTTGTACCAAAAGCCAAAGCAAACAGTGATAAAAAAGAGAGGGTTATCTTTAGTTTCAATATTAGATTATCCTTAATCTCAGTAAATATGTGGTAGTTAACTTACTTTTAAGTTAAAAAGAAAAAAACAACAGACTTACGGGCTTCTTTCTTTTAATGCTCACACATCTTGGCAGGCTAAGTACAGCAATGAAAGGGATCATTGGGAAGACTGGCAGTTCCTTTTGCTCATTTGCTACTAATAAAGTGTTTTAATGCTTCAAAGAAAACTAGAACTTCATGTGTCCTCCTTCTTCAATAACTGTTCTTGTACTGGGTTGAATTGTTTCTCTGCTTCCTAAGCCCTCCCACGTCCATAACAGGAACCTACCATTCAGCCACAGTTTCTGCAGGTTTCAGGTTGGTACAGCATTTCTAATTGCAAATGAAAGTCAACCCCCTAATTGTTGAATAAACCACCTAGTGCTCAACCATACAGAAAGTAAGGTGTAATTTTATAATTAATAATATAATGATACCTTCTGAGCTCTGATCATGAAGCAGTGTGGAGAAGCTAATCCTTCCAAGGTGAGGGAAATGAATGCAAAGCTAAAAGGCCGCACGCTGACACAAGGATCATAGCTCTGGATTTCTTGCGTTTCCACTTTAGGAAAACATCTGTGGCATAGAACTGGTCACGGTGATTTTCAGTGCATAGTCAGCATTATTAAACACACTCATGGTACTTTATCGCCATCAGCACCAGAGAGCTCTAGAATTTTTCATCAACCCAAAGAGAAACTCTGAACCTATTAAAATAATTCTCCATATCTCCCCTCTAAGACACTGGTCCCCCTCCACTCTCACTTTCTGTCTGTATCTTTATGATTTTAATTATTCTAGATTCCTTGTTAAGTAGAATTGCACAGAATTTATTTATTGATTTTGTCTGTCTTATTTAATTCAAGAGAAAGTCTCCAAGATTTATCTTGTAAATAAATTGCAAGTTTAATCTTGTCATGTAATGCAATCTTGTATCTTGGGACAGGATTTCATCCTTTTTCCAGATTCAATAGCATTCTGCTGTGAGTATATGCACTATTTTAGTTCATTCCTTCATCTATCGGCAGACATTTAGGTAGTAGTGAATTTGGAGACAGTTCAACAATAATTGTTTAAAAGTTTATAAAGGTGTGAGCATATTTCATTGAGCTACAAAAGATCAAGGATTCTGCATGACAGTGAGCTGGATATGTGGGTACAAACAGTGTGGACCATCTGAACTAAGGTGAGCTGAAGAAATGAAACTATTCACCAGACCTAAGTGACCATAGGAGGAAAGAAATCACAGAAATTTGCTAGCAGCTTTTTAATTCTTTATTGCAGTGTGAAATGACATGATTTTGGCTATGTATGGTTAAATAAACTACACTATTAAATTAATTTCCCCTGTTAATTCTCTTTAATGTGGCTGCCAACAAGTTAAACATGGCTTGTGTGATATTCTTATTTGCTTTTCTCAGGAGATGTAAGTATTTATTAATAGAAACTCCGTTGAACTCTTACTGCTGTATATCTTGTTTTGTATACTCTGTTCTCATTGCCGTGTAAGAAACTTTAAATTCTCATCTGGAGTCCCAAAGTCCTATCATTTGTTTCATATACTTGTGTTCTATCTCTGTGTATTTTTGTGTTTCCTTTTATTGATTTCTCCTTTTGTTAAATTTTTTTGTCACAGAAATTAAATGATGCAATTTCAAGTTTTTTGAAGCTGTTGAGATTTCTTTTGTGGCCCAACATATGGTCCATGCTGGAGAATGTTTATTATTGTCATTTCTGAAGGATAGCTGTGCTGGGTATAGGACACTTGGGCAGCAGTTTTTCAGTGATTCCTTGCATTTTGTTTCCTTTTAGCATTTTAAATAGGTCAACTTATTCTTGCCCAGCCTGTAAGATTTCTTATTGTATAACTGCTGTAGGTTTTCTGACATGCTCCTGAATGAGACTTGGTGCTTTCCTTATGTTGATTTTAGAATTCCAGCTTTGTTGCTGTATACTTTTACCAGTTTAAGCATATCATCATGAGCACTTTGGTTTGTCTCTGGGGATCTTTGGGCCTCTTTAACCTGGGTACTATATTTTTCTGCGATTAAGGACATTTTTCTCTTACTGTTATCATCAGTGTTTTCTTTTCTTCTTTATTTATTTTACTTTTTCTTTTTTTACCTTTTTTCCTCGTCTTTGCCTTCTGATACTCTGAGAATTCTAATACTTATAATCTAAAATCATCCTTTAAGGTTTGAAGGCAGACTTAATTTCTTCTGACATGACTGGAGTATTTAGAAAGGTAGTTGTATACCAGTCATAATGGAATAAGCCTGTTTTTTCAGCTATTGGAGATGTTGGAAAAGGAAGACTGTGTGCAACATCTCAGGATAGCTTGAACAACATAAGTAAGACTCTTCAGAAATAAAGTTCAGAAAAATATTTATTTTGATTGACCTTGTCTGTGTTTGATGTTTGCATTGTATACTGTATGTATTTTATTTTCTCAACTTTCAAAATCTCTCTTTGGTCCCTTTTGTGACTTATGTGATCTCTAATTCTTTGTATGGATTCTTGTTCATACCATAAATTATTTTTTATTTTTAGAAATATTTTAAATTTAATATTTTTAATGGTGTGTGTGTGTGTGTTGATATGTGCATGTGAGCACAATTACTGTGGACACCAGCAAAGGGAGCTGTATCCCCTGGAGCTAGAGTTACAGGTAGTGGGAACCAAACTTGGGCCTTCTTGGCGAGCAGTATGTGCTCTTGACTGCTGAGTCATCACTCCAACCTCATGAATCATTTTCTTAAATGTATTTCCTGATTTTATTAACTGTCAGAAGTCTCTTGTCTCTTACCAGCTTTCTTTAGAATCATTATTTTGACATCTTTCGCAGATTCTGTGACAGTATCATTTTCTTTAGGGTCTTTTGCTAGCACCATTGTGATCTCTTGGAGGCATCATCCTACTGTATGTAGGCACAACAAGAAGCCACCAAACACAGCCACTATATGGAGAGAACAGTTAATAAAACAAACTGTCTGACTGCTTCAGGCAGTGGAGGATCATAATGGCTGCCAAAGCTTGTTAGGTTTTACAGGGTTATATGATGGGTGGGTGATGCTCAGAAGTTGGAACAGCCAGGTGGTTAGAATGAGGTTCTTTAAGACAGATGAGGTCCTGACAGTTGCCGTAAGTAGTACTTAGTCTATAAGGGCTTCTGAGAAATGCATTAGGTTTCTGTTTTGTGGCAAGACCCGGCTCTGGTTGGGGTCAAGCCATTGCCATCAGCACTGCTCCCTTTTGGGCCTGCTTTGGAAACCTGACATTCCAACCCTTTACTGTTGATGAGGTATGGCAGTAGTCTTCTGTTTCTTGAGGAGCAGGGCTCAGAATGCTGGTCCAAAGTAGAGGCTCCAACTGGCAGACAACAACAGGAGACCTGAGGGAATTCAGTCAGAAGCACCTGATTCCCTGTAATCTCATCTTTACCAGGCCAGACTGATTTACGAAGTAGCAGCATTTTCCAGTGAGACAGAGACGAGAGCCTCCTTTCTCACCAGTCAAGAAGTCATGGGCCCTTTGGCTTTTTCGGACCACCTAAGGCTAAGGAGGTGAGCTTGTTTTGGGATTAGTAGTGGGGTCAAAGTTGATTCCTAGATGGTGTTTGTTGTCTATATGGAGATCTGGGGATCCAGACTGTGGACAGAAGGTAAAGTTAAGGAGCATTGACAGGATCGTTCTCTTGGGCATGAACTTGAAACTTCCAGGCATGTCATGACGTCTGGGTGGTTGAGAGGGTGGAAAGGATTCCCAGAATCAGAGAAGGGACGAGCTCACCCTCAAGGACAGGTGGTAGGTGGGAGCTCTTGAGTTTTAGTGGCTCCATTGACTGACTGGCAGGAGTACTTAGAGAAAGGGGATTCAGAGCCTGTTTGAGCTGTGCCAGGCAGATCCGAGTTGAGAGTCCCTGAAGTGTGCATGAATTGTTTTATGTTGACAAAAAGAGATGAATGTTTTATATATATCAGCAGGACCACAGTCTGTTTTAGTCTGCGCTGAAATCCTCACTGTAGAAAAGGCAGTCAATGAGTGTCTCTAAACAGCTTGAAAAGACTCATGTTCTTGAGCCATAGCAATATAAAGTCTATCGTGTTATTAACATAAACATGGATAAATTGAAAACAAGGAAATTTAAAATTTTTGCCCCTGTGATTTCTGATCATTTTATTTTTTAAAAAGACTTTTAGTAACCAGTACTCATAACTGTCACCGAAAAGAGGTTAATTACTTATGCCAACTCTATTCATTTAAATAGAGGTTTAACATTTTACTTTTTTAAAATAATGCATTGAGACATAGGTGTTTGGTGTTTGAGAATAGTTGAAATAGCAAGTTGGTTTTTTTTTTTCCTCATTGGAGCATAAAGGGATAGCAGGGAGCAAGGGAGCAATGTTTAAGTCAGGAAAAAGAGCACGATAGTTTTGTGTGAGATTACATATTTCATTAAGAAGACTGTCAGCTCCAGAAAATAGCAAGGTCTGATGTCTACACTTGAAATCAGTGTAGGGTAATCAAGACTCACTTTGAAAGCTTTTTCATTTAAGAGACTTGGATAATTGAAACTTTTTGAAAGTTATTAAATCTGTATCTTCAGTAAGTAGTGTATCTGTTCTTTGGACCCCAAATCACTGTAAGACCAGCCTGACTTTAAGGTGAAACCACACTTTTTTACTTTGAATGGAGGAAGCACTAGAAGACCGTGTCTGTCAAAGTATCTCTGTGATTTTTTTACATGATTGGAATAATTTATTTACTTCATATGAAGTATGAAAATATACTCAGTTATATTTAAAAGCAAGCTACAGCAGAGCAGGTTGGTCTTCAGAAGCTAGTAGAAGAAGAAAACTCAGGAAGACTTTGGATGAAAAGAAAACAATGTAATTTAACCATGATATCCCTGTCCAGTAACAGGGTTGGACATCTAGGTATAACAAGGAACAAGCGAATGAGCATGTGGTCCAGGAGGAAACAGAGGAGAGGACCAGTAGCCTTAGGTTTGTGTGGGGCCAGCCATCAACACCCATACAGGGATCTGGAGGATAAGTTTTAGTAGAGTGGCCTTTGTATCAATTAAAAAATGACAGAGATTTATCTGTTGTCTGGACATTCAACCCAGGCTCTTCCATGATAGTCTTATTGGTTTTGCTAGTGCCTGATGTCAAAGACTAGTTTTCATCTTCATCTACTAGGCTCAAAAGATCCTTGAGAATTTCCTGTGGAGGAGGAACTAGGGAGACTGATCTACTTCTGTGATGCAGAATGGGCTAGTCAACCCTCTAGTATTTAGCAGTTTGGGCAGTGTTCTGGAGGTGGAAAAGGCACAGAGCAGTTCTTTGCTCAATGGCAAGTGTTGTCACACTTGAAGTAGATCCCAGAGAGAGTGCTTCGATCTTGGTGGTGGCCTCAGAGCTGCTACCAGAAACTGGCATTTCTATCTATCATGGGAAGCCCTTTAGTCCTTTCCTGTTCCTCTCTCCAAACACTTTAAATGCCATGTTCAGCAGATCTCTCTGAGAGGTTTGAAGGACATTATTCAGTACCTGATTTTGAATTTTATTTCACATTAAAGAAACTTTTCTTCTTTTTAGTTATTTGTTTCAGGCTTAATTTTGACACCATATACAGAAGGTTAAAGTTTGTCCCCATAAAAGAATTACATTTTTACATGCCTTATAGTTATAGTATGACTATAAACATGGTTCTGAGCACATTAAAATATTTTTTCATTTGCAAAGTGACTGACCATTAACTAGCATGTCTCAATTATCTTCAACAACTTGCAATTTTAAAAAATTAAAGTTTGATTCTGAAATTTTATAAATTTTGAATTAAAGATCCTTTAGTATCAAAATACACTTTAAACCATAGTCTACAGAGAGACTTTGAATATCATTTTATAATACTTTTATAGCTTACTTACATAGAATATCACAGTTTTTAAAAATATGATTCAGCTTTTTCAAATTGATAAAGCTTAAACAATGTTAACAAAGTCATAAGTGGTTAGACGAAAGCTTTTCTTAGTTTCTGTCAGCCTGAATAGACTTTATAACCTTAGGAATTCATAAACCTTAATCATCAAGCATATGTTTAAGTAAGTTCTATTTTCACAAACAGGAGTTAAATCCAAACTACATATATGGTGTGTTGTAGCAAATTAAGATTATATATAAGTTTTAAAACTAGTAACTAGTAACCCTTTTACAAGTTTTCAGTTACTTTTTTTGTTCCAGTTTTTTGAATCACATCCAGTGAATTTACAAATCTTGAGATAAATAAAGTCTACATTTTAGCCAAGGATTTAAGAATAGTAAACAAAACCAATAAAAAAAAAGTCGGGTGCATGATATCAACAATAGCAACCTTTATTGGATAGTTGTTTAGTTGTTCTCAAGCACAAAATGTCTTTTTTTCATGGGGGAGGGGGCTGTTCCTTTTTGTTCTCCTTTTTCCTGGCACAGAGTCAGTTGGCCAGCCTGTCACAGGAGAAGAGGCTTTGCAGGAAACTTTTGAACAAACATGCTTGGGTCTAGAGTGAGAAGAGTAAATTCCATCTCCAGAGAAAGCTTCTCAATAGAGTATAAAAGCATGTGACAGTATTTTAATAGTATTTATACTCAAAACACATTTAAATCTCTGTAAAACTGAACTCAGTGATCAGAGGAAAAAGGGTATGGAAAGCAAAGAAGGCTTAGAAATTAGGATTTTTGGATTACTTGTTTGTGCAGTGGCAGAAGTTGTCAAAATCTGTAATAATTTGGAAATTGAAAGTATCATCTTTTGGTCATTGAGACTGGTTATCAAGTTTGTACTATCACATTGCACTTCTGCATAGATGTTACAGTTGTCTAACTCAATCTTTGTGTGGGACTCCTAACAGTGAGAGTAGGGGCTGTCTCTGACTTTGTTGCCTGCTTTAGGGAGCCGTTCTTTCTGCCAAATTGCTTCATCCAATTTTGGTGGAAGATGGGATACCTGGTCCCACTGTATCTTGATAGACCATAGCTGACTTATATCCATGGGATGCTTGCCTATATTTGAAGAGAAACAGTGGAGGAGGAGTCAGTGGGGTCGGGGGAGGTGATGTGGGAGGGATGGCAAGTGGGGGAAACTGGTTAGAATGTAAAAACAAGAAAATGAATAAATAAAATAATTAACAGGGAATATCCCACCTATTACCTTAAAAAAAAGTTAGTTCAGCCTAATCATTTCATGGGGTCCAAGAGAAAAGAGGTTTGAGAAGACAGGCAAAGGGGTGGTGGAGTCAGGCTTGAAATGATAGGGGTCAATGGTTAACGAGATGAAGGAGTCCTGAGAAAGGGACAACAGGAAAAGAATCCCAGTACCAGACAAAACATGGGTTAAAATATCAGGAAAATACCCTTTCCTTTCAAGTCCAAACACTGAGGTATTTAGGTAGAAGATCTGCTAGAAAAGGAGACCAGTAGCATATGGAAGTATAATGAGGTAGAGATTATAGATAATAAGGATGCTGAAGGAGACAACTGTGAGTGAGGGTGGTGGTGGTGGTAATGGTGGTGGTGGTGAGTGTCGCTGGATGGAAACTCAATCCAGAGAGTGTACCCAAGCAGATTGAAATTCCTTAAGAGAATGAGGGATGGGCAGCCAATACCATGGGATAGGTGCCCAGAAAGGCATGAAAGACTGCTTGGTGTGGGGACACGATTTTCTGACACAAGAAAAACTAAACCTGAGGAGGCAAATCAGAAATAAGGGCACTTGCCTTATTCTCTGAGGAGAGGCATGTAGACATTCAAAACTGAAACTCCTCAGGGAGCTCTGTGAGATGGGCACCTACCCCAGGCTGTGAGACAAAGTAGGTATGCAGGAGAAAGAATCAGTCAGGGAGTCTCAGAATCTGGAGTCAATCATGATGGATGGCAGAGGACGGCAGAGGGACATGATCCATACCACAGGAGGGCAGAGTTGGTAGTTTTTGGTTTAGTTAAAGAAGGGACCTGGTCCCTAGAGGAGGTCCCTGACAACCCCTACTAAGTTTTAGCACCAAATGTAAATAGGTGCATCAAGAAACCATTGAACATAGTCATTCTCCATGGAGAGAAGACCAGTTTAATTTAAAAATAATATGTATATATATATATATGTGTGTGTGTGTGTGTGTGTGTGTGTGAAAAGGGAAGAATAGAAGAAATAATAAAGGAAGGGAAGAAGGAAGGAAGGAAGGAAGAAAAGAAGAAAGGAAGCTAAGTTAGCTGTCTGGCTGCCTCAGACAGTGGAGGACAGCAACAGCTACAAAATTTTGTTAGGTTTTAGGTGGATATACAGCAGCAGGAGGTTGCTTGAAGCTGGGATAACCAGGTAGTTATTGTAAAGAAATGCATTAGGTTTCTGTTTCCCAGCAAAGCCCAACTTTAGGGTAGGTTGAGCCATTGCCATCAACATTGCCACTTTGAGTCCTTCTTTGAGACCTAATTTTTTTCAGACTTTCTGTGGTCGTATGTTGATATTTGCATTTCTGAAAGATCAGTTGTTGCTATTTATTTTGTAAGTGACTGTTATAGTAAAAGATTTTTTTTCCTAGAGATGTATCTTGTGGGGATGGTTTTGGTTCTGGTTGGGTACCATACTGCTGTAATTTTCTGTTGCTTTGATAAGATACCATGCCTAAGGCAACTTATAAAAGAAATCTAGATTTGGAATTCATAGTTCCAGAGGGATAGGGTCCTTGACCATCATGTAGTCATTGCTGCAATAGTAGCTGAGAAGTCACATAACAATCCAGAAGCAGAGCACGAACTAGGAATGTCATGGGCTTTTGAAACATTAAGGCCCACCCTTAATGACACACCTTCTCCAAGAATGCCACACCTTATAATCCTTCCCAAACAGTTTTAACAACTGGGGACTAAAGTATTCAAATATATGAGCCTGCGTGGGTCATTCTCATCCAAATCGCCACAGATTTTTCTCTGTGATATAGAGAGTTCTCCAGATAGTTCCTTCAGCTTTGGTCAGTAGGCTTGAGCATCCTGGCTGTGTTGAAGAAAGCAATCCTATGATCTCTCAACCATTAGTAGTGGTCATACTAAGAATGTGGGACACAAAGGATATTTTCTCAGGAGCCACTGTAGAGTTAGGTTCTCCAAAATTGGCAGCTTGTGCAGTTAATTTGGTTTGAAGCTCGAACCTTTCTTGCTGTCACTGGAGGGGTGAGGGGCCTCCACCAGTGACACACGCTAACACTAGCTACGGAAGAAAGTGGGCTGATATGCAGTATGTGTCATCAGGCAGCACCAAAGACAGTCCGTTCTGAGAGGTAGCAGAAGTGGTTGCAGGGGGTAATAAGTGGTCAACCACAGGAGACATCAACTGAGAGTGATTGGCCTCAGACAACTAGGGCAAATACATTTCTCTTGCATCCTCAGTATGGTATTGCCCTGCAGTAGATTGAAATGCCTGTCCTCTGTAATTCAGGTTACTCTTTGGGCTTGGATGATGGAGTCACTATTCCAATGGTAGGTCTAGTTGGATTGTCAGCCTTCAATAGGAGAACATCTAGGGTCCATATACAGACAGAAATGTCCCATGATTCTCTTCCTTAGAGTTATATGACTTTATAGATTTCTGTGGTAAAGGTATCCCCTGGAAATCGTTCTTTCACTCTCTTCCCTACAAATGGATTTCCTCCAGCCAGGGAGCCATGGGCTACTGTCCTTGGGCTACACTGCTGTTCTATGACTCTGCCTCCAGGAGTCTTTATTTATCTCTTGCTGGGTCCCAACACTTCATGCAGTAGCTATCACTGCTACTTTTGTAGGAAGAAGGAAATTCTGGATACCTTGAATTCTTTTCTGTTAATTTTTCTATTGGGCATGATATTTAAAAATACATAAAGATATTTAAAGTCGATTAGGAAAATTGTCTTCAGGTTTTCTTTACTAACAAGGCTCATTTAGGATATGATTTGCCAATTCTAACTTGGGAGTATTAACAGTATGGTATATATAATTAACATTATAGCAGAGTTAGCAGGAAACAGTGTTTTCTTTTTATTCAAAGAATTCAATTCTAATTCTAAAACATCACACCTCAAGGCAATGGTGGGAAATATATTGACTACCAGAAAGTCTATCTCGCCATCAGCTTTCGCAATACTGTATAGAAGATTCTATCCTTTTACCTAATGATATTCCTTGTCTGAAGCACATGAGGAGTGATTAAGAGAATGGTATAAGCCTTTCTGCCTTCTCTTTCCCTCCTCCGCTTGTGTTGCTCTCCTGTTTTGGAATTGCCATGTTCATTGGCTCTCTCACATTCTCTCTTTCCTCTGTCTGCTTCTCTCTCTCTCTCTCTCTCTCTCTCTCTCTCTCTCTTTCTCTCTCTCTCTCTCTCTCTCCTAGACAAAGTCTCACTAAGCAAGACTAAGTCATCTTAGCTCTGTAGACTCTGCTCCCTTGAGCTAGCAGAGATCCATCTGCCTCTGCCTCCCAAGTTCTAGGACTAATGGTATAGGATGCCAAGCCTGGTTCCCAGGGACCGTGTCTTTTAGAAGATATTTCTTAAGTTCACATTAGGCATTTGTTGGAAATATTTCCAGGTGAAAAGAGCACCATATTTATACCAACTGACTCTGCTGTTCTGGTTGATCAGCTTCTCCAAAAATCATGCCAGTTCTTAAGAGAGCAGCAGAAGACAGTGTCTATCTACTCAGTCAGCACCGTTGAGGAGCTAGGAGTGCTGCTGCCTTGCCCCAGCCAAGGGCAAACAAGGCCACGCCTCAAAGTATAACAGTAGAAGAAATGTAAAATCATAATTACTTAGGTATGCAGAATATCATATACACTTTCTACTTCAGTTGCTTTCGTATGGAATCTTATTACACTGAAGTATTACAGTTTTGCTGCAGAAGACAATTTCTTTGCCTAGATTCCTCTTTTTAGCTTCTTATATTCAGCACCAATGAACCTTTTCTGCTATAATTGACCAAGTCTGGTTTCTTTCTCATTTTAAACTGAAAGTTACTTCTTAAAGGGCCACATTGATAGTTTAGACCCTTTAAGTATGAATTTTTTCTTACGTAAGTATGAAAAATTTAGGAGCACTACTCAGACTATAGAACACCCATTTCCATACATCAGAAATGTCCCATATATTATGGCTGAATGGAGGATATATGGATCTATATCATTGATTCTATTTAAAGAAAATTCTGTTCTGAACAAATCACTATAAGATGGGGAAATGTAATGGGGTTAATTGCAAGAGTAGGCAAGGAGAAAATACGGAGATAGAAATATGAGAGGGAAGAAGAAAACAGAGAGCTGGGAAAGAGCGTGGTCAGTGCACGAGGTAAGAAGGTGAGAGGGAAAGGAAGAGCAGTAAAAGCCAAAGCGTGGAAACAGAGGAAAGAAGGTGAGGGAGGAATGGCAAGAGTAGAAGGGAGGGGCTGGCTAGCAAACCCAGGAGACTCAGGTCTGCTTTGGTTTGTGCTGGTTCTTGACAGCAAAGGATTGTATTTGATAAAAGGACTCATAAAATAATAACAGCATCATACAGGAATTTATCATTTCAGTGCTGTTGTTAAATGTGATACAGGCTTTTCCAACTATAAAATGATTAATGCTTGTTCTTTTTTGTACAGTATATGCACCAACTATGACTCCCTTCACATCTCGTATTGTTTAAATAATGTCACATATGGTTTCTTTTTGTTTTAATTAGAAAAACCGTGAAATGTTTCCCTTGGTAAGTGTGTGTGTGTGTGTGTGTGTGTGTGTGTGTGTGTGTGTGTGTGTGTGTGTGTGTGTGAAGTCCAATAACCGTAATGTTAAGGGTACCCTTATATCTTCTTTTTGGTGTTTGTGAGAACTCCTTGACCTTTCAAAAGTTCTGTCATTTTAACTAGGGCCTAAGGAGAAACGTCCCTCTTCTCACCATGCTTACATCTGTGGCAATGTTCCTTTGGCCTCACTGTGAAATGGGTGTGAGCTGGTCCCTCAACCCTTTCTCTGTTACTGCCTTATGCTGTTGTTAATCTCTGAATGTTGGGAAGCTTTCATTAAGATTATATATCAGTTGATGTTGTCCCCTAAACATAGGCTGGGGCCACCAGGCTCCCATGTAGCATCCAACAATTTGCCTCTGACACTGCTGAAATCCCACTAACTCAGAAGTAGGGCATCTGCCAGCTTGATGCTCCATCCTCAAAGCTCCTGTATCACCTCTCTGTCAGATGACTCCAGGAATCAATCCAAGGAAGCTTGCCTTTTTATTTTCAGTTTTTTTTTCTGCTGACAAAACAAAATAATTCTCAGAATTTTATCACACAGTTTTGTTCCCAAAAATTTGATAGTTGATCTTCAGGAAGTTGGTCTCTTTATGAGGTAAGCTTGGGCCAGCAGAATGCCTCAGCAGGTAGAGGCTTGCCGGAAGCCTTTAGACTTGAGTTCAATCTTCAGGCCCCACATGGCTTAAAGATAGAGAATACCACAGGCTGTCCCATGACATCTACCCATGGACTGTGACACACATGCACCACACCAAAGTAAGTCAAGTCTACTAGTAAGAAAAGGAAGTGGATTCTCTTATGATTCTGGCATCTAAAACCCATATTCTTAAAAGGCAAAAAAATTTAAAAAATAGCTTATAAATGCCTGAACCATAAGAGAATCCACTTCCTTTTCTTACTAGTCAGTCAGGATTAGTACTTAGGACCAAATGCCTTAGAACTTTTTGTAGAGTGAGTAGGCCATTCTTCTGCTCTTATGAATGTGAAGTTGTAAAAACACAAATGAAAATAATCATAGTAAATGTGTAATGTGCCACAATATACTTTTCTAGACAGTATACATTGGATTTAAAATATTTGGTTATTTACTGCTTAAATTGTGCAAAAATATATACCATTAACTTTTCCCTTTTAACAAAACACTAGAGTTTAGAGAGGCTGAAAAGTTTATTGAAGATAACAGCTACTCTGTAGTGAAGTCTAGATTACATTGTCATCTAATCTCATTATATTATATTAGTTGCCCTGTATCATACATGAAGAACACACTCTGCTAACTTGAAAGCATAGTCTTTCAAGGCACAGATGTATGCCATCATACTCTCTGAAAAATTTTCTTGCCAGTTAAGCCATATGTAAATGGCCGGTTACATTTTGACACAAACTTATCCAAGACCAGATCTATTTCTTATTAGGCTGATACTAAGACTGAGAAGTTGTCTTGGTATGCTTTCAGTTTATATATAGAATAAGAATATGTTTTTTTCATGAAAACATGAAAGTACAAACGCTTCAAA